>VUQG01022661.1:4459-18486 GCA_015106755.1 Etia nguti | reverse complement strand
AAAATGTAAAGGAAAAAAAAAAAAAAAAAAAAAAAGGGTTGCATTACATTTAAAATCCTTTAGGAGAGTGTAGTCTCCTTGTGGAGAATATGATCCCCATATATTTTGGAGAAAGAGAGAATTTCATATGCCTGTATTTTGGTGTCTCAAATATCATATTAAATTCTGGATTGCAAACTCAGCCTGAACTACTTTCTTTTTTAACAGAACAAGCTCAGCTGAAGTTGCCTCCTGTGCCCATATTCAACCACAAGTGGATCGTAAATCACGCCGACTGTTTGGCAGAAGCCATGGATCATTGTACAATGGTTAATTAAAGCCAAATCAATTTCAGTGCCAGTGGTCTTTTTTACACTGTTTCTACAGAATGCAGTCCCACGGTGGAGTCAGGAGGAGGAGGATGACGAGGACCATAGCGTTTGCTCAGGGCTAGAAAAGAGGCTGCCACTCATATTTGTACAGAAGACAAAGCCTCGTGGGCTCTCTGGCACTATATGAAAGATGTGTTTTCGCAGCGCGTACTGCAAATACAACTGTTATTTTTTTTTTTTTTTCCTTTTCTACTCTTTTCCAAAAGCAATGGTCACATTTCAGGAAAATGAGTTCTGTGCCAGTTGCCATGGGGACTGGTCAGCACAGTTGATAGAGGCTAGTTGGGGGCGGCTGGAGGTAGAGTTCACATCTTAGTTTCTTATTGCTATAGTGGCAGCATACTGTGTGTAATTACCCTGAAAGAGAGTTTAGATACTGCAAGGAGAACAATGATGAAAGTGGAAATGTAAAAATATACATTTCAAATAATGACACTACTTAAATAAGTGTTTACGAACTTAAGGTCAGTTCGGCTTTAATCACCTCATTTGTAAAGTTAGATGCGACTTTCTCTTTTGAGCTAAGGGCTGAGACTGATTCATCCTGCCTCCATCTACCATGAACAGAATAAACATTTCTTGAAGCCGACTCCAGTGAGTTTAAATGTACAGCAAGTATTTTTTAAAGTTATAAGTATAGTAAAAAAGAGAATACTGTACTCATAAATATATATATTGATTAGTGTGTGATTGAGCCTTCCAAGTAATTGATGTATTCTCATAAACTTTGGTATATGGAAACAGTCATGTCACTCCACCATCTTTAATATAGTTGCTCACATGGACATCGCTGTTATTGTTTATGTATGTGCTACCAACTGGCCACATATGTAGTATGCCTTATAGGTTACTTATAGTTTGTAATTCACATATATTCACTAACACTCTTTTAAAGTGTTTAACCTTTTTACTAATATAATTAATATTAATATTTTCATCATCTCTTTCTCTATATGTCTTTCTCCTCCAGTGCTTCTCTCTCCTCCCTTATTTACACCTCATCCTTTTCTTCATTATCTCAAGCCTCATCTCTTGAACTGAAAGCAGGGCTCTACATGAAAACATGCATAAACATACTTTATTCCTGATACTGTCACAATTACTTATTGCCAGCAGATTGGCATCTGACAACAAGTTGGCTAAACAACAAAAGAAGCTGGCTAAAAGCTAACATTATGCTAGGCTAAAGTGTCCTAAAAAAATTCACACTTTCAGCCACACAGTTTGATTATATTCTCACGTCATACGAGATTTTATTTGTTAATCACCTCAGTCCACTTCAAAGGAAGTTTCAGTAAAATAAAAAAAGAAGTTAACACTAACCACAGTCTGTATAGGCTAGATGAGATGACATTTATTCTTTAAGTCCTGTTGTGAAATCTTGAGCTGAACATTTTTATCATGGCAAACTAATTATGATGTTTTGAAACTGGAGGAAGCATGCAAGGGATTGGACATAATATCCAGGAACACTGCACTCACTCGGACATTGCATTGTTATATTTTAGCTACCTGTCAATAACAACATAGGCCTGAGATAAAGTGTACCCTGCTTTATTTTCTGTTAACTCTACTATAATTAAAAAAAAATTATTAAATAGGACTGGTGAAGTTTTAGTTCAAGTGCTGTTTCTTTCTTTCTTTCTTTCTTTCTTTCTTTCTTTCTTTCTTTCTTTGTTGTTCTTGTTTCACTCAGTGATTACCACGGTCATGGTAATTATCTACTGGTCACTTAAAGAGCAAATTTACATCAAAGTGTGTGTTAAGTATTTCTCTGTCCTCTGATAAGTTAGGTTTTAGCTGTTTTTAGGGTCATAGTAACATATAGGAATCATAAATAAACTAAAACATAAACTAAAACATCCATTGTATGTGAATATATCTGCAATGAAAATTAGTTCTCATAAAATTTGAGATAAAACCTTTACAAATAAACGTGTTTATTCTGATAAATGAAAAGGAAAAAAAGAAGTAATCCTAAATTCCTCTTCTTAAAGAAGGGACAAACATCCAGCAGTAGTTGCATATGTGATGCAAAGTGGGACTGCAACATCTGTAAAAACAAAAGCTTCTTATCTGTCCTAAGTGCTTCAGCTCTTGCATTGCTCTGGACCTTTCATCTGCCAAGGATTTTTCTGGGATGAGACATGAGGAGAAAAAAGAACAGAGAAAAGATGCCAGTTACTGTAGGGCTGTCATCTGAAACTCAGATGACATGCCAATGAGCTTGCTGCAGCTCCGGCCAGTGAAACTCTGAGCAGTTAGCGGCATGAGATGATGGGTGATTTGAAAAGAGTTCTTGGCCTTCTTTGCAGACTTCCTGCTCTGGGCCAGTCAACCACAACATCTCATAACACACTGTACCCAACACCACCAGGAACTGATTGCACCCTGAATGCAGCAATGACCTGTGTATATGTGTATATGTATATATATACATATACACATATACTGTGTATATGTATATATATATATGAATATAAAGTACAAGTCAAAAGTTTGGACACACCTTCTCATTTAATGGTTTTTCCTTATTTTTTACTACTTTCTACATTGTTGATACAAACTGAAGACATCAGACATATGAAGCAAGATATAGGGAATTATGTAGCAAAGGAAAAAAGATAAATAACTCTAAATATGTTTTATATTTTAGATTCCTCAAAGTAGCCGCTCTTTGCTTTGTTGACAGCCCTGCAAACCCTCTGCCTTCTCGCAATGAGCTTTATGATGTAGTCACCTGAAATCGTTTTCACTTCACAGATGTGCCTTGTTGGGGTTCATTTGTGGAATTTCTTGCCTTCTTAATGGGGTTGGGACCATCAGTTGTGTTGTGGACATGTCAGGTTGGTACACAGCTGACTGCCCTATTTGACAACTGTTTCATATTATGGTAAGAACCAATCAGTTAAATGTCATGTGTCAGGGTCCTTTGCTGGTGACACTGTTGGGGCTTTTTTCAAAACTGAAGGCACACTGAACCAGCATGGCTACCACAGCATCCTGCAGTAAAAAGGCCATCCTTCGGGGCTTCGGTTTAGTTGGACCATCATTTATTTTTCAACAGGACAATGACCCCAAACACACCTCCAGGCTGTGTAAGAGCTATTTGACCAAGAAGGAGAGTGATTGAGTGCTGCGCCAGATGGCCTGGCCTCCACAGTCACCTGATCTAAACCTAATTGAGATGGTTTGTGATGACATGGACCGCAGAGTGAAGGCAAAAGGGCCAACAAGTGCTCAGCATCTCTGGGAACTCCTTCAAGCCTGTTGGAAAACCATTTCAGGTGGCGACCCCATGAAGCTTGTCAAGAGAATGCCAAGAGTGTGCAAAGCAGTAATCAAAGGGTGGCTATTTTAAAGAATCTAAAATATAAAGCATGTTTTGAGTTATTTCACAGTTTGTTGTTCACTACATAATTTCATATGTATTCATTCATAGTTTTGATGCCTTCAGTGAGAATCTACAATGTAAATAATCATGGAAATAAAGAAAAAACATTAAATAAAAAGCTGTGTCCAAACTTTGGACTGGCAGCATATATATATCTTTTTGTTTGTGTTACGTGCCTGTGCATGTCATTGTCTTTCCTTGTGAGTGTGTCTGTGCTGGAAAAGAGAAGAAGGAAACAAAACTCCTCAAAGTTCAGTAAAGTGTCAGAAGCAGCAGACAGAAGGTGGATGATGATTCAGAGAGAGAAGAAGCTGCCTTTTGCTCACCCTCTGTGGTCTCCTCTGAGATCTCCTCCATGCGACAGAAAGAAATGGTGGATATTTTCACCAGCAGGCAACAGTTGAAAGGTGACCAACTGCTGGTGACTCATTCAAAACAAACTGCTTTTACATGGCTGTGGAGATGGAAATTATGCCCATGTCAATACAGGAGAAGAAATAGTGAAACGGTGCTGTGGCCTTTTTCAACTTTCAGGCATGAAAGTAAGAATCTTCTTTATATAAGAAGTCTGTTTTGCTCACAGGAATTTGATCTGCAGGTAGTTCATGAAAGTTTTCCCATTTTATTTGCTGTTTATATGCAGTGGATGGTACTATAGCTCAGCATGGCTTGGAAACAAGGTAACTTTGGTTTGTTTGTAAGGAAGACGTAGATAATAGTGGTGAAAATTGACACTGACTAATGAAACAAAGTAACTAATTAAACAAAGACAGACGGTCATGTATTAACTGTATGGCAGAGTTGGAAGGCACATGGATTTTGTTAAAGTGATTTAAGTCATTTTTAATTTATTTAACAAACTGAGAGAAAAAATACATCAGAAATATGCAAACTTCATTGACATGGAGTTAAAATCTTTTAAAGAACTCTGTTATTTGCCTGTAATCTGAACACAGCCTGTTCTTATTCCCAGCGTCACACATCACCTTCTGTCATAGTCGCTAACAGAAGGCGTCCTTAGGTATTGGTGGGTTATGGCATGCACCACCTTAGAAATGTAACTACACGTCAACACAGACCACAACTATTGTCGTTGTTCAGCACCATCGATTCCTCCTGTGCATTTCCAGCTACATTTCCCCTGCAGTTTTTAAATAAGTTTTCAGTGAAGAATAACAATCATCATCTCAAAATAAGGAATGATTAATTATAGCATCAATATAAGGACTCACAAATGTCATCCACATCCTCGAGAGAGATTGCTGAAACTACTGGAATGAACAAGAGATAATAAACATGTTTGCCCCCTGAAAAACACTGCCCTCAACACTGCATAGTGGGTGTTTAGATTTTCAACTGCTGAACAATATTGTTAAAAAGGCCTTCTGATTGGTCTCTGATTCAATAGCAGGACAACAAAGCCAAACATACAGCGAGAGTCATAAAGAACTAAGCAATGAACGAAGAAGTGAGCTCATACCATATAGAGTCACTCTGGGTGACTCCGAGGCAGATTGAAAGAAAACAGAAGAAAATATTTATTTACTTTTTCTATTGACTCTTGACTGCACTTTGCATGGAGTTAATTGGACGTGTAACTGATGTGACATTTGTTAGTTATGCATAGGGTGCGCCGTGCTGCACAATAGTTTAATTCCCCTTTGAAAACTCTTAGAAGCAAATCTAAATAAACTATGAATAAAACTCTAAAACCAGAAATCCAAACAGAATTATTTAAGATCTGAGAGTGTACTGTCAAGATCAACCCACTGACTTAGAGCAGAAGAAAAAATACATTATATTTAATCAGAGCAGTGCGTCATTTTCTACAAATGTTTTTACTCAAAACAGTGTTAAAGGTGCCATGAAACAAATGATGTTTTTTTAGGGATGCTACCAATGTCATACATTATCAATATCATCAGTTTATCAGGCTAATGCAATGAAAACCTCTTTTTTCAGATTCACGTCAAAGCTTCAAGCATCTGAGAAAGGATCATCCACGTAACTGTGCAAGTAACAGCATAAACTGTGCATAAGGAATAAAAAATGCTGCTTGTTTGGTTCAAAGTTATTACCTCTCTTTTTTTTAATTACACAATATTTTTTAATGAAAATTATCTGCCGAAGTTCTGGATTTATACGACTTTGTAAAAACACATGTGCATCATCATCGCTTTCCTACAGTGGCGCTGTTGGATCAAGAAAACACACACTTCACAGCTGCTGATGAAAGCTGTTTCCATGTTTGCACTGATGTTTGCACAGATGTGGGAAGAGCACTGGATAGTTTTAGCTACTGTAAATGGCAGTTCAAACATAGATATGAGTCAGTCTACCTACTGTACTCAATACCAGTTAGTATTAAGCTGGTTTACACTCACGGGGAATGGAATAGGGTGTTACTGCTGAGCTTTGTGAGAAGTCAGATCTGTGTTAAAGCCTCTGACAGGACTTGCACCCTGCTCTGAAAGTCATCAGCTGACTTTGGCCAATTCTTGCTGGACTGACACATCCTGACACTGTTTGCACAAGGACCGGCCATGGATGATTGATTACCCCTTATCTACCCTGGCAAATCAGAGTCTTAACTGAGCATGGTTTGGTTACAGACCCTTTTCTCTGTCCATGAAAGGCTTGGCCAGTGCTCTGGGTTCTCCCTCGCAATGAATGGCTGCATTCTGGGCCAGACCATGCTGTGGGCGTGCCTTTGTTTCCCTGACTGATGGCTTTGGGTTGTTGAACAGCTTCCAGGAGATCGTTACTGACTTGATCTGACAGCGTTGGTGGCTGCCAGGGCCCAGTAGCCTCAGCTGCCAGCAGAGACAGCTGCAAAGAGTGGGGGGCATCTCTCAAACACACTGACCCCTGCTTGTATAACTGACCCACCACAGCAACTTTGGTTTCATGGCCGAAATTATTTACTGCAGCAGATGTGCCCCTGAGCAAGGCATTTAATAATCCTTAATTACTGAAACTCTGTGGTCACGTTGTCTCACAGCAGCATACTTGAACATTTTCCTCTGATGCCTTTCAATGTGCCTTTTGATTGCCAAATAGTGTAACTTATTTGCAAGTTTTTGGAGCAACCATTTATTGACCACACCAATATGACTCTGAATACCTTCAGTATTGTACTGGCTGACTGTCCAATGGGCTGGCTTTTGCACTCACAGCCACTTCCTTCATACTACTAGGTTGGATCCATTTTTCCTTCAAAATTGCCTTAATTAATTTCTCATGGCACACATTCAACAAGGTGCTGCAAACATTCCTCAGAGATTTTGCTCCAAATAACATCATAGCATCATGCAGTTGCTGCAGATATGTCAGCTGCACATTCCTGATGCCAGTTTGAGATGATGTGAGCTTTGTGACGTGGCACATTATCCTGCTGGAAACAGTCACGAGGTGACTGCTAAACTGTGGTCAGAAAGGGATGGACATGTTCAGCAACAATCCACAGGAAGGCTGTAGTATTTATGGCGTATTTAAGCAATGTTCAGTTTGAACTAAAAGGTCAAAAGTGTGCATAAAAAATATCCACTCCACCATTATCAACCTGCACTCTTGATACACCAAATTCTAACCCTACCATCTGTTTGTTGCAACGGAAAGCAATTGGTGTGGTCTTCTGCTCTTGCAGCCCAAGCGCTTCTGCATCCTGGTTATAGCAATTGCTTATTTAAGTTACTTTTGCCCTTCTATCAGCTCCATGCAGTCTGGGCATTCTCCTCTAAACTCTTTCATCAGCAATGCATTTTGTCCCAGAGAACTGGACATTTTCTTTTTTCACACTATTCTCTGTAAACCAGAGGTGGGTGGTTCATTTTTCCCCAAGGGGCCACATGAGGAAACTGCAGATGTTGTGTAGGGTTCTTCTCAAACACACTTCTGCTCAATATTAATTTGTAATTATAAACTGGTACTAGTAAGAGAATGTGTTACAATTAACCAGTTAATAATAATAATTTCCTCTGGGAAAGTATTCTGATTCTGATTGAACTGTGAAATGGGCCTAGTAGAAACACCAGCATTTGATCACTATTTAATCAACACGCACAAAAACAACTGTGAACAAAATGTGCATGTTTTTGCTAAATTTCAAATACTTTTAACTTTGTATTTAACTTGAACATATGCATTAAAGTCAGGTTCAGGATGTCTGAGGTGGAAACATGGAAGACAATGTACAGGTGATCCTCACTGAGAGAGGATCTGCATCTGGACTTTTGTGGAAGTTTCTCCTTTTTGAAAGAAGAATAAAAATCCAGCAGGGATATGGGCTTGAAGTGCTCTGCCAGCAGTGCAACAAACTTTTCTTGAGGTGTTCACTATAACATCAACAGCATGGTTACTTTTTAGCACTGACTTCACAACACCTCCTGGTGGATAATACAGTGCATAAATGCCAATTTCCCAATGCTGGGTTCTTTTGAGTCATTTTATCTTTCATCTGCTTCAAAAGTAAAACATTTTCCCCTGTCAGTATTTGAACAACCATTAGCCAGTTTGTTGCCCTTTCAGTCAAAATCTATCAAAGCACACAGTTACCTGTGTTGGGGACATCACAGCTTTCATCCACAGCCAAGGAGAAAATGTCAGAACTGTTCACTATGCTTTTCAGCTCCAGATTTGTCTTGTTACACTTTGAATGGAGAGGGGTACGTTTTCAAATGTTTCTTTTTCATATTTCTGCATATTAGTGCATAAACTCACCATCAAAGAAAGCCTTACTATGTCTGCAGTTTTGTGGGAAATCACAAACCTGCCATTCCACGGATAAGCAGAAGTCAACCCAAGTTATGTGGTACACCTCAACTGGCCATGTTAATTAATGCATGTAACGTCTCTGGCGTGTAGTGATTCCTTAAACCTATTTCATAAATCTACCCAAACAATAGTCCATAATTTCTGTTCAGCAAGATATCACCATAATGCCATAACTGTCTACCAAGCTTGCTAGTATTTGAAGCAGGCCACGTACTAGCACATGATAATGGCCAGATGTTAATTTGATGGGCTGATAACATCCAAAATGAATGGGTTTGGGAAACTGGAGGATAGAATATAAACGGCTAATATTACCCACTTTATAGCAAAGTATAACCTAACAATGAAAAGACTGTGTTATTGCTGTTGTTTGGCAGTAGACTCACTTGGACAGAGCAGGGATGAACAAACAGGCTGCTGCTGCTGCATTTTTTAATTGCTTCCTTTGCCTTACCTTTTTTTAAAATTTTAATTTGTTACTTCACAATTAGGCTTTGTTCAGAGTTTATCTATGAAAAACAAAAGCTGAACTTTTTAAAGCCAGGTCAACAAGAAAGTGTGAAAGTCTGTTCTCTCTCTGATGAAGGTCACTGACAAAGCTCAGACACACGTTGTTTTCACACTTCACTCCCACTACAGTATCTCCTCTCTTCACTTCCCGTTCACGAGGTTATCCGGTCGGCACCTGTGGATAAACACGATTTTAAAAATGCATAGCTGCTATTTTGTTTGTGCTCTGACTGTAATTAATGGTGCGCTGGCTTCATTTGGGAAGAGAATCTAAATAAGCAAACTCCAGAAGAAATTTAAGCTAAACATGTCACGCTCAGTGAACTGTGTAAGGTTTTCTGTTTCTTTGTGTGGCTCTTTGCTAAACATACAGCGTGGGCTGACGACATCCTCTCGACGCAGGGAAAGGGATGAGAAAAGCTCTGCTATTCCATACACTTGATTCTGGAAGTGAAGAGAGACAAAAACCAGACTGGGCCCGCAGCACTGACCTCAGCTGAACTCCCCACATCACAGGAACTGATTCCTTTTTATGCCTCTATTCCTAACTGGTGCTTCCCTGAAAGAAAAATCCCTGAATGGTAACCGGTCTCACCACATTTTACATTTGTACAACTGTATGTTTAATGAGGTGGTGGTGCAGGTTAAGATTCAGGTTAAGTGCAGAATGCACACACCAGCGGGCAGCGGGGGCTCTCTCGAGACCTGAACCAATGACCCGCTCTTCATCGGCCGCTATATTCTCCCGCTAATTGATACAGTAGATGCTCTTGAGATGCCACAGCAGCTTCATATCTCAGAGGCTGTGATTTTACCACAGAGGAATGCTGTTCTGTGGCAGGGGTTTTGTACGCATATATAAAATTGAACACCTGCTGTTTTAAAAGAACAAAGTGCAGAAGAAATCATACCGAAGGAGGAAAATGCAGAGTGGTAGGGATCTGTGGTTCTGTTGATGTTTTCTCTTTTACAAGCTTTGCGTGGCTGCGACAGAAAGCAGGCGCACGTCAAAGAGAGCCAGCATCCCTGCTGCGGCACCACGTGAACCCCCCCCCCCAAAACAAAACCTTTTGATATTTCAACCACATCTGTTTTATAGTGATGTTTCCATCATCTCTCTCACCTGCATTATGAATCGTGAATGGAATTAGTGAGTGTTAGCGTGCTAACACATCAAAGAAAGCTGTTGAAGATAGAAGATATTCTACTTGCCTAATATGTTAACCGCTTCAAAAACAGTAGTATGGTTTAAAAATGTTTCGCATATTAATGTTATTTTCATTGTGAGTCTGTACACAAGCTAATTAGCTCGTTAACATTAGCTCAAAGCACCACCGTTCCTATCTCTCAGAGGTGCTAGCATGATTGTAGATCACAGGTGTCAAACATAAGGCCTGAGGGCCAGAAATAGCCTGCCATAGCTCCACCCACTAATGGGATTTGCTACCCAGTGGCCAATCATACTACACCAAAGTAAATAAGTAACAAATAAACAACTGAATGGCAGAAAAGTTCCAGTTTTGTACAATGTATTATAGAAATCCATGATTTTTACAGTGGGTTCACAGGAAAAAAAGAAAATTCTGTTATTTCATAATAACACTGTAGTCTTGGCAAAGAGCAACTGGAACTTTTCCTGTTTATTTCTTTACACAGTTATGACTTAAAATTTAATCCCAAAGAGTCATACAAACAGATTTCTGTCATTTGCTAAAGCACCGTTTCTTTATCATGAATAAAATCGAGACATACCCTTAAAACTACACTTCTTTTTGTCATAATAAAAATATCATAGAGATTAAATGTGTAGTTAAACTTCTTTCCAGTGACAAAAAGTGGAGTTTCGCTGCTCTGGCCAACTGAAGCTCAAGATGGGTTGTATGAGGCTCACAATGTAAAAAAACTTTGACATCCCTGCTGTAAAATGTTTATATTCTTTCCCCTTTATTATTGAACTGTATCATTAGAAAAACGACCCGATAAGCAGGGTTTCTGCATTAAACAGGTCCATGAAGATCATTTAACTTCATACTATACTTTCCAATTTTTTTTCCAGTCACCAGAGATTTCCAGTTTAGACAAGTAAAGAACACATGAGATGAGGCTCAAACTTTATTGCGCCTTATAGAGCAGGCCGCTGCTATAAAGCATATTCACTAGGGCCCGATATCAAACATGGTGGTAGTCTGTGTGTTTAAAGCTCAAGCACGGCAACCGAATGTAAATCCGCCCTGCCCTCGCCTCACTACCACCTCCCTGTTTCCCACTGCTGCACCGAGCACCTGTCTCGCTAAAATCACAACAGCGCACGAGAGCCCCTCGTCTCTGGATCGTTAATTCGCCGTGACTACGTACAGAACAGTTGTGAGCGTTAGTGTAAACATTAAGTTTGGCCGGGGGCCATACAATCCTGCCATCCAACAGCTGAAGCTAAACAGAGGCTGAGCTAAAGCTGATCCCAGAGGGACGATTTCCTCAGAAAGAAGCTTTCTATCTGTTCCTGATAATCAATCATGGAATCAGACTGACAGATCCTCCTGTTTCACAGGCATGTTTGGCACCCACATATTCTAAAATGCACTTGCTAGCTTTTCAGCCTTCCCCTGTAAGTATAATGCCACTGTGTAGAACTGTGATGAACAGGTTTAAAGAAATAATTTGTAATTTTTCAAAAATCTATATAGAATAAAACAATTGAAATTATAACTACTGTTTAACTTAGCTCCAGAGAATTGAACACTTCAAATCTTTGACCCTCCTGTGTGTCCCCATCATGAAGAAAAAGGGAATAAAAATAAAAGGTTTCCTCTTCCCACCCTCTCCTCTGGACTGTGTAGATAATAAAGATTTAATAGGTGACACTGGAGAGAAGGGGTTGTTACTATGTGGCAGTGGTAGCCGTACATCTCCTCTTGCAACAGTCCAAACAACCTCTCTGGGTACGGAGTGCTCAGGACCGTCTCCAAGAATAGCCCAATTCTGGCATCACTCAAGGCCTTATAAAGCCAGGTACAGACTCCGGATGCCAGGGATCGCACTGTCCCTGGGCTCGAACGCCAAGAGTGGAGCTGAAATACTGCAGGGTTTCTTCACTCTTTACAGACACTCCATGTTTCTCTCCCTTTACCCCCTAACATTGACAGGAAGCTCTGTGATAGATCAGGCCTCCTCAGTGGATTGTCACAGAAAGATGGTATGCGTGGCTTCCTTTATTGCTCTGTGGAGGATCCATATTGTTAGAGAACAACATATAATCCAACTTAACTTTAGTTAATGTTGAAAACTTTTGGACCTAGAATTTGTGTCTTTGCCGCCTTCTAGCTGAGGTTAATTTTTGTTTTAAATTTGAAGTTAAGGTTTCTTAAAACACAATGTAGTGTGGATGTAGTATCAATTTTAAACTAGCCACGTTTTTGTGTAAACTTGTTATGTTTGATGTTAATTACTCCATTGGGATGTAATGTAGCTAGACACAACGGACTGCCGGCGCTTGGTGACTACTATTTGACAGGTACTGAGAGCACACATGCAAGAGAGGCTCGGACACTAGTACATATGGACCATTACAGATGCTGAGCAGAGACAAAAACTCTCTTCTCTCCACAGTGATTGTTACTGTGGCACTGGGAAATACACTGTTCAGCAACACACCTGGATGGAAGAAAACCCTTTTTGCATTACTTGCTTATCCAATTCAGGGTTTGAGGAGCATGGCCCAACTCACATTCACACCTACAGCAAATTTAGAATTGAAAATTTAAAAAAAAAAAAAAAAAAATGGACAAGTGTAAGGATTGGAGTGAGTTTGACTAGCGCCAAATTTTGATGGCTAGATGACTGGGTCAGAGCATCTCCAAAACTGCAGCTCTTCCTCTGGTTCGCTGTTCCTTCTTTGGAAGGAACAGCGAACCAGAGATACGGTCATGGGCAGCCAAGGGTCATTGATGCATGTGGGGAATAACGGCTGGCCCTGGTCTCATGAATCGCATTTTCTTTTACATCATATCCTTGTCATGGCGGGGTACTGCAGTTTAAACCAAAAGCGAGCCTTTTATTGTGGCTGGTGAACTTGAACAACAAACTAGAGCAAGGGCAAAACAGGAGCGACAACTAAACAGAAACCCAAACTGGGAAAACTAAAAAAAACTATGAAAACTGTGATAACTGTGACAAGACTATGACGAGACCCAGAGGGACAACAGACAACCTGACAATGAACAAAGGAAGACAGACAACTTAAATACACACAGGAGGTGATATGGGGAAGTGGAAACACATGGAGAAACAGCTGACTAGAATGAACATAATGACGCCACAGGGGAAGTGAAACTAAACACAATGACAAAGACACACAGGACTCTTTCAAAATAAACCAGGAAAAACTGAGAAAATAACAATAATCAAAGAATAAAACTGAAACAGACAAAACACTGGGTCTTAGACCCAGTAACGTGACACGCCGGGTGCGTCGCTTAACTGGGGAACACTTGGCATTGAGTTGCACTATGGGACGTAGGCAAGCTGGGAGAAGCAGTGTGATGCTTTGGGTCCTGTTATCCATGTGGATGTTACTTTGACACGTACCACCTACCTAAGCATTGCTGCAGACCATGTACACCAGGGGTCTCGAACTCCAGTCCTCGAGGGCCGGTTTCCTGAAACCTTTCCATGTGTCCCTGCTGCAACACACCTGAATACAATTAGTAGGTCATTAACAAGACTATAGAACTTGACTGCATGCTGAGGTGGCAGTTCAGCCATTTGACTCATGTTACAGCAGCTCATGAATGAATGAACATGGTGCAATAAAAATACTTTTAGAAGTACATTTTTCCAAACACTTACATTTACTTAAATTTACTTGAGTAGGGTTAGGGGTTGCCACTCAGCATGCAGTCAGGTTCTATAGTCTTGCTAATGACCTATTAATTTTATTCAGGTGTGGACTATTTTTTTCGAGGATTGGAGTTTGACACCCC
>VUQG01022657.1:3301-29094 GCA_015106755.1 Etia nguti | reverse complement strand
ACTCATTAGATGGCAGATGTAATCATTGAAATGAAACTCTAAGCCACCATTGATTGATCGTTGTTTGTTCAGGCTATTTTTTGATGGTTTTCATAACGATATTTCCTTTGCCAAATATTTTGTGTGTGTGTTTTTTGTTTGTGAAACAAATGAGTTTTTATGGTGTCATGAACACATACAACCATATACCACAATATATATTCCTTCCTGATCTGCTCAGTTATTTTTATATTCCTGTTTAAATGTAGGAACATGATAGTTAGAGTATCTCTTCATTAACATGTCAGTCACTAATAACACTGTCAACCATTTTGGCTTCAGTCAGTCTACAGTTGTTTACACTGTAAGAATTCCTGGAAATGTCATTGTCCATGTTCTACCTACTTCACTGTAGAGGCAAAACCTAATCGCATAGCTTAGCATCCATTCAGCATGATTTATTTTTATTTTCAGTGTCTGAAAGCAACAATAAGATCACAGTTATTAACTTTCTAATTTTTCCAAATGTGATCTAACTGCATCTCCTGATGGAGTACTTAAATATGTTTTTCTTCTCCTCACATTTTGCTGCTATGATTGATAAATATCTGAACATCTGAAAGCTTTTTAACTCACATCCTGTTCCTAGCACAGATGACAAAGAAATGTGTGGCTGTCTAGATACAATTCCGTTTTTGTGTATTCCGGTGACATAGGATCTGTTGTTTGCAAGTCTGATACAGTTTTACAACATTTACACAACCTGGACATTAAGTTTATTTTGTATTAATGTTTTGTTTTTTTTAAATTGTTAAACTCTTTATTCAAAATAGAAAGAAAACTAAAATAATCAACCAGATTACTGATAGGAAGATAAAAGTTTGGGCTGGGGTTTGGTTATCAAGAGTTTGGTTGAACGCAGGAAAAATATTAATTCCATGGCTTGTTTTTAACAAAAGCTTAAACATTTCTTATTAATTACTGTTATGTCAGCTGAAGTAACCACTCTGTTAGGATAGATACAAGCACAATTAGTCTTTACATTTGCCCCACCCTCTCTAGGGCAGGGCTATGACATCAATAGAGAAAAATAGAAAAATCTCCAGACACCACAGAGAGGGTGAAAATGCTCTCTGATCTCTCAAGGCTACAATGATTGCAAGTTTCTTCTTCCTGCTGTTACTTGCGGGTAAGCTGAGATGATTCTAATCAAATGGAGATGACAATTTATATCATTTAATTTATTTTATTTCTGCTGTTTTATATTTTATTTTTATTTTAATCAGTAACACTGATTTACTTGTAATAGATTGCATTTCAGTGCAAGAACTGGTTCCTCTATAATGACCTAGTAAATATATCTTGTTTAGTAAATTAAATTTCACATTTATGTAATTAATAGATCCGTTTGCAGAGTTATAAAATAAAAAGAAAGAAAGAAAAAAACATGAAGCATGAATTGTCAAAATCTGTGTTTGCAATATAAAGATGTACAAAATGTTGTTAGTTGGACTGCAGGCAGGCCAGTTTGAAACCTGGACTCTTAAACTACAAATGCTGTTGTTATAGATATGTCTTAAATTCCCAGATATTTAAGATTCTTAGAATCTTTTGATGATATTATGTCTTGTAGATGATGAGACATTCAAAGTCTTCACAATTTTATATTGAGGAATATTATTCGGAATTTGTTCTACAATTTAAAAGACAGTTTTTGTAGATTAATGATTTTGTGCCCAGCTTTACTTCTGAGAAAATCTGCTTTTCTCAGATTGTCTTTTTATACCTAATCATGCTCACTGACTTGCTGCCATTAACCTAATGGTTTGCAAAATGTTTCTCCAGCTATTTCTATTTTGTTATCTTTTACTTTTCCAGACGTTTGTTGCCCCATCCCATTTTTTTTAACGTTTTGCTGCCAATAAATTCAAACTGAACTGATAACTGTCATTGTCATTTTAACACAATTTTTACTTTTTAAAATTTAGTGCACTCATTGTCAGCTGAAAATGCATCCAGTTCAGAGCTACAGGATGATCAACAGATGACCAATGAGACCACTATAAGAGGTACATAGCAAAGACAAAGTTTCTCTCTCTCTCTCTCTCTCTCTCTCTCTCTCTCTGTCTTGAGCCACCTCTCATTTCAAGGTCTCTCAAAGTTTTTCTCTCCTTGGGAGTCGTTTTCATTCCAGTGCTTCCACCTAACCATTTTCAGAGGCATGTTTTCTTGTTTTCTTAAGCCTATGACATGACCTATAAAAAGTCAACTAGTCTGTCACTAAAACAGAGGATAACACAGTTTGACTGACATAAAATAGTATTTTTGCACCAACAAAGCAATTTTCAAAGAGCTATTAGTTAAAACCTGGCATATCTCAGCAAAATTTTAATAGAACTGGAGCAGTAGGTAGAACTGGCAAGTCTAGAAAAACATATGAACACAAGCATACGAACAGTATCTCAGGAAATGGGAAACAATCCAACAAAGACCTGACACAGGGCTAAGAGATGCATCTGGCCCTTCAGTTCCACCTGCCATTCACCAAAGTCTCAATAGAAATGGTCTCAGTGGAATGGAGGCTGTCAAGAGGCCATTCTTAAGGGAGAAGCTCAGGGTCAAAAGGCTGAGGTATGTCAAATTACACAAGAACTGATAATCAGTCGCAACAAGTCTTGTGGACTGAAGAATCCAAAATTTGGACTTTTGGATCAAAACCATTGTCTATATGTACAGAGGAGGTCAGGAGAGAGGTACGACAGCCATCTGTAAAACATGATGGAGGTTTTGTTATGATGTGGGGCTTCAATTAAGCCAGTGGTGTTCGGGAGCCAGTGAAAACTGAAGTATGAATGCAGAAAAGTACTGTCAGATTTTGATCAGGTATACAGCAGCAGCTGATTAACAGCATCTTTATTATCATTATTATTATTATTAGCTTGGCAATGATCCCAACCACACTGCTAGTGCAGTAAAATAATAAATGGATACAAAAGCACAGAATGGAAAACTTACAGTCAAGAATAGACCTCGAAATTAATTAATAATGTGAAATCATTATCACAGATAATAGAACAAAATGCCGCTAACATCCAAAGAAGAGGTTTGAATCTCCTTAAAGAAGACTGGAAAACTACTCCTGAAGACTACTTAAAAAAATTACAAGAAAGCTTACCTAAGAGAGCTCAGACTATGTTGGATAATATTGTTTTTTATACAAAGTGTTGACTTTCAAGCTGGGTAGAATAGTACAAATGCTGTTTTTGCCTCATATACAGTAATTACATGTATGCTTGCTAATCTTTCAATGAATCACTTCACCTTTAATAGCAAAATATAAAGAAAATAAAGATGACTGAAGGCTTTTCCACAGTACTGTACATGCCAACAAGTGATATCTTCTGTTCTTGCTGTTGTTGTTTGTTTTTGTTTTTTTTGATACATTTATCCAGGCCTGATCCAATAAACTGAAAATCAGAAATGAAAGCACAGGAGCTGCTTTATTGTTTTCATATCATAAAATAAATCTCTAGAATGGGTCTCAATGTCATTTTAGATAATGAAGTGGAAGTGGAGAAACTCTGCAATTTTCAGGCTATTGTACAGCACCTAGATCTAAGTAAAGACAGTATTAAGTACACTATGAGCCGGCCCATTATAAACAACAGTCATCATACAAATGTTGTGCTTGAAATGAAACTCTACGCTATCCTGGATATGGTAAGTTGTTCAAGCTACTTGTGTATGTTTTAGTTTGAATAAATGATAATGGATATTTTCGTTATCAAATAGTTTGTGTGTTTCTTTCGATAATAAAATAGTGTCAAAAAGCCAGTCTGCTAAAAAACAAATCAAATCAAACAAATCAAAATATCAACATGATAGCATCACACAATTGGTGCATATTTGTCTGCTTCATATGCATAATTTCAGTTTTCCATTTCATTTATTCTCTCGGCCTCGACAACTCTTCAGGCTAGTAGCCAGAGCCATGAGATATTGTTTGGCAGTCTCAGTTATGGACATCCATAAGCTTCATCTATGAATTCTAAACCATCAAAGGCCTGTCTTTTTTGATGGCCTTCTATTCTTCTGTTAGCTGGCTAAGATGATTCAAGACCTCCCAGATGTTGGCTTTTAACTTTCTTCTCTATTGGAGACTGCATATTGTTGATCTTACCCAAGTCTTTCTAGGATTACTGTGGCACAAGTCAGGCTCAACCACTTGAGCTTGAACACTGTGCTGGATTTCTTTGTTTACAGAGAGAAATTGACCAGACCTTAATTTCTTACATTTGGGTTTATTTGGTGAGTTTTCTCTTACAAGTACATAAATTTTCACTGTATTGTTGAAATTGTGTGTTTTCATCTTTTCTCTTTTTCTCCTTGTTTGTATCTCTTTCCTCTTATTTGCAACCCTCTGACTAGTCATGGAAAAACGAGCACACTAAGTGGGAACCAGATCAATTCTGTGGAATTAAACAAAAAACAATTCCTACTGAATATTTGTGGATGCCAGATATAACTATTGAAGAGATGTAAGTTTAACATATATGCACATAAACTCACACAGACCTTACAGTCACTAGCAATAAGTAATTAAATCTAGAAAACAAAGCTGAAACATTTCAATTCATTTTTAGAAACACATATGCTGCTCTTCAAAATCTTAACATCACTGATTTTTTTCACTGATTTAAGTTATCCTTGAAGATATTCTGCAACTCGTTAAATAGGTTGCAAATTGAATAGCAAGTCCTTCAAGTCCGTGTGGTCAAGTTGTGCCCTCCAAGAAGTTAATAAGGACTATATCTATGCTGACCATCCCATTAAAAAAGAATAGCAACTAAATGCTATTTTTTCTCTAAATTGACCTGGATAATTTTGGAGATGTGCACTGGGTCATTGTTTTGTCATGGCTCAATCAGCTCAAACCAAGCAAGATTCATGAGGAACATCATGGCTTTGAAACATGAACTGATAACCTTCCTTTTCCAAGATCCCTTTTGTCCCACACACATATATATGGCTGCTGCTGAATATTCAGTTATTTGGATATCCCTTTGTCATTTAGATATTAGGTTTCCAGTTTTAGGATATCTACTATTGCAGTGATAATTCTGCACTGGTTCATCCTTGTGTTGCTTACGCTAAGTTTTAGTGCTAAAGAATCCTTTGCAAGGTATTATTTGCTCTTGAGAGCAACAAAGAGCAAAAACTGCTATGGGCCCTGCATTGGTTTTCTGCCCACAATGGAGTGCCCACAGAAAACCCTGTTGGGAGGCCAAAGGGGAAAACTTCTGTGGTCCATGTGTGGGTATACCCAGTTGGACTCTGTGTGGAACAGCCCTAAGGTTCATTGTGGGCCCACGCGGATATGTTTGTGTGGGTCATTCATATTGATGCTGGTGGTCTGCACTTGATGAGGATAAAGGCATGTCAGAGGACAGTTGGGAGGGGAGACATCATTGGTTACCAGACTTTGTCACTATTTCTAGGCCATCATTTCTACCTGAAATTGTTAAGTAATTTAACACAAACTCTGGTGTCAGTCGCCACTTGATGTTGCAGTTTTTTATCTGGATTGTAACATAATTCATTAAGACATGGTGGCTTAATACATTAATCTTCCTCAGCTGGAGAGTAAGAGAGTAGGATTCTGCCTACTTATTTGTCATAACTGATGCTGCTTTTTTGAGGTGCTATTATTTGTGCCATAACTGATTGTAATTTTCTGTCTTACAGGACAGAGAGGGATAAAGCCTCTCCGAGTCCTTATCTCTCCATTGAAAGCGGTGGTTTGGTTGAAATGACCAGGTAATCGTAAGCACCTGCAAGCTGCACGTGTACAAATTCCCTTTTGATGTTCAGAGGTGCAACCTCTCCTTCAAGTCTATCATGCACTCTGGTGAGCCCATAGCATATTCTCTTTATGCATGCCATTCATGAAGTCATAAACCCACACCATCAGATACCACAATATATACTTCTTTCTTGCTGATCTTTTATTTTTATGTTCCACTTCAGATGAAGAAGTAAAGCTACAGTTCAACAAGACCAATACTACGGTCACAGAATGGTCTCGAAATGTGATGCAGACACAATACGAGTGGCTGTTTCTCAACATGTCAGTTACCACCAAAACTGTCAATGAATTTGACTTCAACCAACTTATGATTGTTTACACTGTGAGTATGTCTGGGAGCAGCTGCACAGACATGAAAAAAAAAAAAGCATTAATCAATTTCGTTGCTTTTCGTTACTTTCCGTTTTATGACCATAATAAATGTCCAATATAGAAGTAGGAGCAGGATGATTAACCACCTCACGTGCAAATTGACAGATTACCATGAAGAGGAGGTCTGTCCTCTACATTGCCAATTTCTTGCTGCCAGTACTCTTCTTCTTGGTTCTGGACTTAGCCTCCTTCCTGATATTAGACAGTGGAGGTGAGAAGCTTGGCTTCAAGATCACTGTCCTGCTTGCTGTCACAGTGATGCAGCTTCTTCTCAATGAGATTCTGCCTAGCTCTTCAGACAGCATTCCACTTATAGGTAAAAGTTGGATATTTGACTTCATGCAGTGAATTAATCAAGCTATCAAGTCATCAAGTGATTTGTCCACTTTCATGCTGGATGCTCTCCTCAGCTGTCTATTGCATTGGGGTTTTTGCTCTGATGCTGCTCAGCCTCCTGGAGACAATTTTGGTGATGCATCTGATTGAAAAAGACTCTGCAGCCCAAGATAATGAGACAGATGGAAACCAAAGCCCGGTGGAGTACTGTGAGGAGAAACAGGACATATCCAACTTTCACAGCTGTTTTAGAGGTGTGCTTAATTGTAGCAATCATTCTCTGTCACCTATCTATGTAATTCTAGCTGTATTGCATTGATCTTTCTGTCTAAATTTTTTTTTATTCCAGACATGAATAGATGTACTCATTGTGCATCTGTTTATGATGTATCTGTGGATGAAAAACCAACTGTCTACATCAATCATCAGTCTGCCATCAGTGACTATAAAGGTTGGAGTTAAATTGGACTTTTAAGTGTTTTGTATTTCAAATGAAATATAAAAACTGATGAAAGAGATTATGTTTGCATGAGAGAGATTATCCCAAACCCTAACATGGGTGTTGAAAGCAAACACTATTACTAAATCAATGTGAAAACAAATCAGTGTGTCAAATGTAGCAGCAACTAGTAGACTATATATGGCTGTATATGTAATCTTATTGATTACATTTCTACAAAACTATTTTTTCAGGGTTGTAGCTGCAACCTGATGAAGATGTTCTTTCCACTGGAAAAAGTCTCAGATGAGCTGCGGGAGACTAGGAAAACTGTGACTCTGCACAGTACCAACAGGAAGTCCGGCTACTGGACCAATATAGTAAAAAAAATCAACAGGGTTTTTGTCATTTTTTATTTGACATCAGGGACTCTGTTTTTGGCAATTATGATTTCATTGTGGAACAGTGCTGAAGATGAGTATGCCTAAAGTTAAAAAAAACAACCCCCGCCAACCAAAAGAACAGCTTTAAATTATTACCATGAACATGAACTTTACTTAACTAAAAGGTTCTGTTTTATTTATTAAGTCCAAGTCTGAAGTATGCATTTAGGCCCCTTTTTCCTACACTTTATAACATTTGTACTTTACTGTGTGATAGACCTCATACTTAAGTCCACTTTGAACTCACATTTATTCATTTTAACTTTAGTTCACATCACATTATATGCATGGCAATATAAAGCAATGCAGTTCATGAATGTTGTATATCTTTCATTAACATCTGTATCCTGTTGGAATATAAGGCTGTTGGTATAAACATTAAAGTTTTTTTTTCTTTTGTATATTTTTGGGTGTTTGTGTGTTTGTTGCACAACCAACTGACTCTTTGAATTACAAAGTGCACTCCATGTAAAGGTAATGATCATGGAAATTTGTTTCCCATTTTCGCTCAGCATTTCTATAAATTCTTCTATGATTATACTGGAATCACAAATATAAGTTGAAGGATTTGCAGGTGGGACTAGTCTAGGGTCAAACTTTAGACCAAATCTTTTTTCATTCATTTGAACCACCCCCTTAACATTTTTATTAGTATGATTCACCAAACAAACTAAAAAAGGTATCTTACCTCAGTAAATGTTTAATTATCATTAAAAAAAAAATAGATGTTTAACTTCATTAAACTTTAACTGTGGCAAAAATGTCAGGTCGCTAAGGAAGCCAGTCCCTTGAATTGCAAAAAATCATATAGTTAAGCTCTTCCCAGCTTCCCTTCAGCTGGTCCAAAATACATTAATCTGGCTGCTAAAAAAAAACCTGGTTGTTGCATTTTGGTCTATTAAATTTCAATTTAGAACCAGGAGTTTAACCCCTATTCCTACTTCCCTTTATTGATTGAATGATTGACAATTAGCTAATGTTTTACCTCTAATTCAGGTCAACAAGTCTTAATTATAGGGCTTCCAACACCTTCCAACAAGTGTGCAATCAGTTTAGCAGAAAAAAATGTCAATTTCAACTGTTGAAAAACATATTTCTGAAAAACATATCATTTGTCATGTAGATCAAATACTCAACACAGCTAAGAGGAAAACAAAAATGGATGTGTATGTGTGATTGTGAGTATGTTGGGGTTGGGGTTGCTGTGGCTCAGGATGTAGAGCAGATCACCTACTAATTGGAAAGTGGTGGTTTGACCCCCTGTCTGCTCCAGTCTGCATGCCAAACATCCTTGGGCAAAATAGAAAGCACTTTCATAGGAAAAGCACAGAAAAAGAGTGCTTATACGAATGGGGGAAAGAAGCAAGTTGTATAAAAGTGCTGTAAGTGCTCAGTTAGAGTAGAAAAGTGCTATATAAGAATCAGTCCATGTGTGTTTGTCATGAAAGAAGCTACAACAATGGCTCTGCTGGGTCTCAGTTACACTTATTTTTTAGTTTTTTATCTTTAAAATGTAAAAAAATAAATGTTTCAGTGTTTGCTACAGGCAGTGCTGTTCACTGACTTTGCAACAGCAAAAGTTGGTAGTTGCTGCTGTTTTGACTGTTGATGGTGATTACTCTCTTAGGATGGATGCGGTAGGCACACAGTTGGTGATTACATTCGCCCTCCCCCTTTTCCAGTATGTGACAGTGACATTAGTAGAACAGGAAGCCTCTCCAGACAGCACATAGAGCATGACAGGGCTCATTGATCTCTCACAGCTATGATGATTGTATCTCTCTTCTTTCTCCTCATCCTCAAAGGTAAGTTTCAATATTTCTGTACAATACATGCAGCTTATCATTTAATTCAATTAAGAAACAATGTTTGTTTTTGCTTGTGACCAATAAAATGTTTTTTCAATGTAAGACAATGGCTTCTGTTACCATCTAGTAGCTACCAGCTGACAACCGTTAATTAAATGTTTCAATTTACTAAATCTTTTTTGTGACATAACATCTCAAATTCACAGTGTTGTGACCTTCATTCTTTAATGCCATTTTAATTGGTTATTATGAGGATCAGGACAACATAATGATGAGGTTGTAAAATTCAGATACTTAGCTTCACCAAATAAGTTTTATTCTTTTCTTTTTTTCTCTCAATAGAAGCATTTATGTAGTTTGAATAGGAGCTCTCCTGCTTAATCTGCTTGGTATGAAACTCTGATATAAAACCTACTGTCCAAATAATCTTCCTACTTTTCTCAGATAATTAAAAACACAAAAAACATTGTGAAAAACTAAAACAAATTAAAAACAACCTGGTTGAAGAACCGGGCACAGAGAAGGAGACCAAGAAACATGTTATTTCAGTCTTTATTAACACTGGTAAGAAAACGGGAGAATCTGTGACTGGATATGAGCTGGGATGGTGCAGGCTGGACTGAACGCTTGGGCTGGTGCAGGAGAATATTAGGAGTTAATCTTTGCAGTAACTGGAAACTAGAACTGAGACTCAGGGAAGCCAAGCAAAGATTTATCTATGTTGCCAGGTTTCTTATTGTATGAAACCTGGCAACATGTATGTATTTTGTTACATTCTTGCTTGTTTTCCCCATTTGTACCTTCTTGTTTTACTTTGTGAGCCCTTTTGTGTATACCCCTTGCACATTTAGGCATGTCGGGCCTATCCAGCATTTTTTACTTACCACCAGGTAAGTTGACAGCTGAACTGTTCTCTTTACTTGAGTCTCCAGTACATCCAACTGCACATCCGATGGTACAATCCAAAACTAAACTTCAGTCTGTGTCTGACGGTGTTGGGTGCCAAGTGAGCTTTAGCAACAACCTTATGGTCAAACTGTGATTAGTACAGAAGTCTTATAATAGAAATAGGAGATAATCGGAGAGAGGAACTGCTGAGTGGAATAGAGTCTAGCTCTTTTACGGGCGAGTTGTTTCAGAACCATGCTATGAGCTGAGGTCAGGTTAACTAACTTTTGATAAATAAAAGTCAGCTCAAAGGGGCCTACACTGCTGAATACAAATAGATCCACATAGCACCAAATTTCTACCATTCATCGTGTAGCTGGTATGCCCACTGGAGGGCAGGCTCATGTTGTTATTCCAGTCTGGATCCAGCTCAGGCATGCAAAAACACTGCGGGAACATTAAGATGGTGATTCTTGAGGTGACTTTTTAACATTTAATAGCCCATACCTCTTGTGAAGATTATCTGTGGAAATTTAAGATGATATAATATATACTGCAACACATTAGTTATGTTTTAAATTATTAGTTATGTATACTATTTTCTTTCAGGTGGAAATACCTCCAGTTTAGAACTACAAGATGATTCTCAATTGATGCCTAATGAGACAAGTACCAGAGGTAAGTAAAACTAACTTTGAGTTCACTGAAATTATAGATGCATGCATTTATATTTTTCTCTTGTAGGCTGATCACCTGCAGGACGCACCATAAAGGTCAGGTGCAATAAGTGTTCAGTGACAGTGCAGGGCAGAGATCCCGGCAGTTTGGCTGTTGTTAGTTCCTGGAACATGAAACATCAGCACTCTTGTGGGAAAGGAGCCTAATGCAAAGGTTGAGAGATGCTGACTAGATATAGTCAGGTGTACCTCAGTACACAACTCTGGCTCTGGAAGCAATCTGGAGCTATCTAGTTTACGTTTCCAATGTGGAGTTGCCATTGGCGAGAGGTTTTTTTTTTTTTTGCTGCCAGTATGTTGGGGTTTTCCCCAGGGGTTATGGACTAACCAAAGTTAGTCAGAGGACTAACCTAGAAGACTAACTTAGTCTATGGACTAACCATAGTTAGTCCATAGACTAGTCCATAGTTACCCTATGGACTAATCCATGGGCAACTAGTAACTACTAGTCCATATTTATCTTATGGACTAGCTATGGTTTGTCCATAGTTAGTCCACCTATGAATAATAGGTTACCCTATTAACTAACCTATAGGACCAACTTAGTCTATGGACTAAACATGTTTGAGTATAAGGGTGCTCCTTAAGTCCACAGGACACCTTAGGTCACAGGTTGCTGATTGATTTAGTAATAATTTCATCAGATCAGCAACCACATGTCTTGGATTCTTGGTTAGAGAGACGAGCTGAGCTGTCAAACAATCACCACCTGGTGTTCAGTTGGATCAGGTGGTGGGGAAGGATGCAGGAGAGGCCTGGCACTCCAAAACTTATTATGAGGGTCGCAAGACCTCAAGACTCACAAGACTTTGATAGCATTCCAACAGAGTTTGGGGACATCGTCTGTGAATGGACAAAGTTCACAATTCCATTGCTGAAGCAGCTGTAAGAAGCTGCAGCTGTAAGATGGTACTAATAGCAGGCAAGCAGGGGGCAGCTCTGACAGTAGCTGTGGGGGGAATATGGTGAGGCCATGAAACAAGACTTTGTTCAGCCTCAAAGCAATTTAATTATTATGCCAGGGTTTAGTTGTATAGAGTATTGAGTTGCTGATATTAATTTTAGCATTAATAATAAATAGATTATTAAAGAACCCTTTCTAAATGTCTGTATAGATCTTTACATTTCAAATAATTTAATTAGAGAACTGATGAGACACACCCTGCAACCCAAGCCTTTTAGTGACCACAAGAATCAGGATATCGGCTTTCATTTGTGAGTCAGTGCTTTTAATAGATTGATAAAAGGTTTCTGAAGCAGTCAATATCTACCCACAGAGATTACTGTGTTTGTCATGTTTAATACAACGTAAGTTCAGAAGATCTGAAGAGAATATATATCAATTTTAAAGCCCGGATAATCACCAGGACACTGCAGTTCTTACTGAAAAGCATGGTTGAGTGTGTTCAAGTTTCCATTTCTTATGCATTCCTCTCATTACCTCACTAACAGAGAATGTATCTTATTTCAGATAAAAAAGTAGAGGTGGATGAACTTTGCATTTTCCTGGCTGTTGCAAACCACCTGAACTTGACTAAAGACAATAATAAGTACACCATGAGCCGGCCTGTTAGACACCACACTCACCCTTTGACGGTAGTGCTTGAAATGAAAATCTATGCCATCTTAGATATGGTAAGTTGTACTTCTTTGGAGTTTTTTTTTTAATGAATAATAATTATTTTTTCTTTAATTAATGTATTAATTTGACAAATTACATTTATTAAAATAAATGTGTGTATTTTGCATGCAGCCATTTAACAGTTAAATGGGCAGCTGAAAAGCTTTTCATACATGTTGTATTGTACTTGGGACTACTGCAATATAATTAAAGAAAAGTATTTTCATAAGCAATAACTTATATTTGTATATATTTATATTGTATTTTATTAAGCTTGACTTGTGACTTGTGACTTCTTTGCTGACAGAGGGAAGTTGACCAGACTTTAATTTCTTACATTTGGGTTTCTTTGGTCAGTATTCTCTTCTTTTAGAAATACACAATATTCTTTACTGTTATGTGGAAGTTTAAATTATTTATTTGAATACGTGTCTTTTTGTGCTGTCTTTCTGTATTTCTCCTTTTATGTATCTGGTACGCCTTCATGGATAGAAATGGAAAAATGAGTACATTTGTTGGGACCCATATCAATTCTGTGGACTTAAATACATAACTGTCCCTACCGGATATTTGTGGATACCAGATATAACAATTGAAGAGATGTAAGTGTAATATATTTGCACATGCACTCACACTGACAGATTCACATACAGTAATGAGAGAACATTGATTTATTTTTAAAAATGTCAACAAAGCTAAAACACTATTGATTCACTTGTATAAAACATAACATAATACACTACTACTTCATTCATTCATGAAGGTGCATACTGAATCTAGAATATGGACAAGAACAGACTGTATAACAACAAATATTTGAAATATTAATTTGGTCCAAACTAATAGCTTGATAGCTGTGTCTTGTGTAGAAACCAAAGAACAGATACGCCTGTTCTTTGGTTTATTTGCATGCTGTACATGCAAACTGACAATAATAATAACTTTTCAAAACAGAATATGTTACCCTGACACCCCTTACAGCAATTCAGCTAGCCTATACTTTAAAGTAATTAACTCACAACTACTTATCCAGTTACCAGTCACTGACTCCCTGGCAACCAGAAAAAAATGTGTATTGTTCTATTGATCTAGTTTATGTTTGTTTGTTTGTTGTTGTTGTTTTTTGGATCTTTAGATTTGCCTCCTGGAGCTTTACATCGTAAACTGCATCTCACACCACAATGTTACTTGTTTATCATAGTCTGTAATATGGTAAACTACAAGTGATTTCATTTTTCCCATATTTGCTCTCTTACAGGACAGAGAAGGACAAAGCTACTCCGAGTCCCTATCTCAGCATTAGATCAGATGGCTGGGTTGAATTCAGAAATGACCAGGTTGTGCTGAGCACCTGCAAAATGCATGTTTACAAATTTCCCTTCGATATTCAAAGCTGCAACCTTTCGTTCAAGTCTGTCCTGCACACTGGTGAGTCCATAACATGTTTGTTTAGGTGAACCCACACCATCAGATACCATATAGGAAAAATATACAATAGATACAACCTATTTCTTCATGTTTGAGCTGTTCACAGTTATTTTTATATTCACTTCAGATGAAGATATACAATTACACTACCAGGAAAACAACACTTTGATCACACGGTTGTCTCGGGAAGTGATGCACACACAGTACGAGTGGCTGTTCATCAACATGATAGTCACCAACAAAACCAACCGCTTGAACTTCAACCAAACTTCTGTTGTTTATACTGTAAGTATTTTTTCAAGCAGAGACACATCAATGGAAACTGTCCCGTTTGCCTATGTTATAGGTCTTCAACTGGGTCTGTTTTACACAGAAAAAGTAGCGCAAATACATCTACATAGTTCCAACTAAAAACCAGTGCATTTGGTATGTAGGCTCTCATTTGTTTATTAATAAGAATTTTACACCCTCCTTTTCTGTTCATTTACACATTCTTCTATCTTTTCTTGATACATTTGTCTTGTAACAAAAACCACAATACTAACCCAGGTTCACATCTTAACCCTTCTTCCTTACCTTGTTTTTTTATGCATCAATATACAAAATAATTACCTTATATCTATCACGATTTGCGAGGGCAGATCATGTGGAGAGAATGAGGTGTGGACCCAAGGGCAGACAAACAGAGATGAAGGTGGATGTTAACAAAAAGCAAGCCTTTATTGTTGGCTGCACAAAACACTACAAAACAAAAGGCAACAGGAAACTGAGATAAACTAAGAAAAACCTAAACATGAAACATGAAACACAAAACTTGAAACATAGAACTAAAAAAACCTGAAACCTGGAAACACGGAGGGAAGAACAGCAGACAAAACGCAGAGGAAATGCAGAGGGAGATACATAGACAATCCAACGAGGAACAAAGGAAAACACACACCGTATATATACACACAGAGGGTAATGAGGAAATATGAAACAGGAAATACACGAACATAGAGACAAGGATGACAAGAAGTAACACAGGGGACACAAGGGAGGCACAGAGACAAAACCTAAAGACTAGAAATCAACAAAACACTAAAGGAGCAAGAGATACAAACTAAACCATGAAAAACCACTAAATTACAGCCTTCTAATAATCAAAACACATAAACACTGGGTCTCCAGACCCAGGACCATGACAATAACAGGCCGTTTTATATACAGTGTAACATGTAACAAAATTTTGCTGCTATCCAGCTTCAAAAATATACCTGTGTGGTAGTGTTAACACTGCAATTAAACTGTTTAGTATCACCTTTGGAAACTAAATATCTTAACACATAATAATACATCACATCAGCATATTCCGCCATCTCCCAAAATCAGTATATACCAAATTCTATTTCTACATCATGTAGAAATCATGTTAAACAATCAAAAAACGTTCAGTAACCTTTAGTTAAGCGCCTGCAGTAAGACCTCCCATCTTATTACGCTACACATTTGTGGAATAGCAGTTTCCCCAACTGGCGAGAAAATTCACATTTTGGCTACCTGTGAAAATATACTTCTTTCACAATTCTTGTCCATCAGATTGTCTTTCAATTTGCTTTGGGATTAGATATCTCACACCACTAACCTGCTTTTTACTGAAAAAGTAGAGCTAGGCGACTTGATTCGATTTCAGTCTTCAGGATCTTCTTCAAGGTACAAGAGCTTTGCTTTGCAGCAGCCTAGACCACTCAGTTCTACTTCCCCCTTGTGGTGACACTAGGCAATTACATCTCTGTAATACCCACTAAAAATCAATACTATGCTGCAGTAAACAAAACAAATTACAGATGTGACTCTAAATTTGTAGATGTCACCACCTGATGCCTACTTGAGCCATCTGGTGCCATGTCATGATGACATGCCACTGCAGCCACACAATCCAAGTTATAACACAATGTAATGCATAGTCACAGGATAAGGAAGGGTAAATAAACATGGATCAGTATCATCAATCAATTGCAGAGAGCACAAAAGACTGACAGAAGGAAGTTTTATTTTAAAACTTATGCAGGGGAACAAAAAGTGCTATAGAAATCCCTAAACATCTCCTTTACCGGCCACCTTCTCCAGTTCTTCCAGTAGGAAGAGCTTGCGTTCCCAGGACAGCAGAGAGATCTCTCCAGCATGTTGTGAGGCTGCACCTGGGCCTCCTCAAATAGGATATACCCAAGAAACCTCACCTAGGAGGCATCCAGGAAACACCCTGTGCAGATGCCAAAAATCACCTCAACTGGCTCCACGGAGGAGCAAGTTGTTAGTCAGTCTATTGTTAGTCAGTCTGTAATGCTGAGTCTAGCAACCCTTCATACGAAGCTCATTTCCCCACATTTACCCAAAATCGTATTCTTTCAGTCACCAGAGCTAGTTAACATAAATGAAGATAGGAACAAAGATCAACAGGTAAACCAACAGCTTCACCACAAGAAACCTTAAGATGTGGGTGAATGCAATCTTCAAGTAAACAAAATATAGACTATCCAGTTTCTTCGTCATGAATAATTGATGAATTATCCCTAGATAGATAGGGAAAAACTGCTTTTTTGAAGTAATTGAGTAATTGCACTCTGACTGAAAAAAGCCACCTTCTCAGTAGTTATTTTAAACATTTAAACATTTAGACACTTCATTATATCATTTAGCATGAACTATTTTGTTAAACTCTAAACCTCTAAGTTTAAATTGTTTTTATGTTACACAATGTTTACCCTAAAGGGTAAACAAAAGGGTCTAGTAATCTTAACATTCACAACTCTGGTCATGGTAGAACCGTAATCGTTTACACAGGGTAAACATTTTACAGTCAAAAATATATGAGAAGCCTGATTAACCAATTGAGACATAATTTCACAGATTACCATGAAGAGGAGGTCTATCCTGTACATTGTGAATTTCATTCTGCCAGTACTCTTCTTCTTGTGTCTGGACTTGGCATCATTCCTCATCTCAGATACTGGGGGTGAGAAGCTCAGCTTCAAAGTCACTGTCCTGCTGGCTGTCACAGTGATGCAGCTTATCCTCAATGACATTCTGCCCTGTTCTTCAAACAAGGTTCCACTTATAGGTAAAGAAATGTATTTAACTCCACATAGTTACAGCAGTTGTGCATTCATGCCACAGTTAATTACAAGGATTTACATATCAGAACATAGTAAAGAAAAAATCATCTGGTCCGGACCGGTTAGTAAAATTAAGTTAATAGAACCTGAGATGAACAGCAACACATGACATATTTCATTGTCATTATTTATCTATTCAACTAAGAAACTAAGCCAGTAGCTTGTAGTTCCACCTTTAGCAGCCATAACATGAAGTAATTGTTTTCTCTCTGACTTTATCAGTCTCTCACATCATTGTGGAGGAATTCTGGCCGACTTACTTAGATCATTGCTTTAGCTCATTAAGGTTTACAGGCATTAATTTATGCATAGTTCTCTTAAGGTCAGCCAAGATCTAACTGTCAAACAGATAATCTCATATTTGACTCTATAATATTTTGGTATACAGAGGAATTCATGGTTGACTCAAGGACTACAAGGTGCCCAGGTGCTGTGGCTGCAAAACAAGCCCAAATCATCATCCCTCCACTGTGCTTGACAGTTGACATGAGATGTTTACACTGATATGCTCTGTTTGTTCGTTTTCCAAACATAGTGCTGTACATTATGTTTAGACAGCTCCATCTCTTTGGTTTTACTGGCCCAAGAACAGTGTTACAGAAGTCTTACGGTTTCTTTAGATGCAACTTTCAGATGCAACAGGCTTTCTCTTGGCAACCATCTAAACAAGCCATACTTCAGTCTTTTTCTGACTGTACTCTCATGAACATTAACATGCTAACTGAGGCCTGTGACTGAGTCTGAGATGTAGTTCTTGGGTGTTTTGCAGTCTCTCTGAGCACTGCACTGTCTAACCTCAGGATGAATTGGGACATCCACTCCTGGTAACAATGGCAATTATCTTAAATGTTTTCCACTTGTAAATAACATTTCTTACTGTAGAATGTTGGTGGACTTAAAGTAGTTTTTTCTCAGACTGATGGGAGGCAGCAATTGCTTCTTGTCTGAATTCACCCTCAACCAGTTGTGTCGGATGCTTCCTCCTGTTAAAAATACGGAGGGCTGGCTACGGGGTGGCTGTAGCTCAGGTGGCAGAGCAGGTCAGCCACTAACCAGAAGGTCGGTAGTTCGATCCCAGGCTGCTCCAGTCTACATGCCAAATATCCTTGGGCAAGATACTAACCCCATGTTGCCTACTGGTGGCGCCAGTGTCCGGCAGCCTCACCTCTGTCAGTGCGCCCCAGGGCAGCTGTGGCTACAATGTAGCTTGCCATCACCGGTGTGTGAATGGGTGGATGACTGAATGTAGTGTAAAGCGCTTTGGGGTCCTTAGGGACTAAGTAAAGCGCTATACAAATACAGGCCATTTACCATTTTACCAAAAATGAGTTTTTCCTTCCCACTGTCACCAAGTGCTTGCTCCTAGGGGGTTATCTGATTGTTAGGGTTTTCTCTGTAATATTGCAGGGTTTTTACCTTACTTTACAACAAGATGTCATGCATTATTGTTCATCTGAACCATTTATCTAATTTTAAGACCTGGTAAGAACCACATTATTTTTTATTATGTCTGTATGTAAAATCTTAGAAGTGAAAACCATGTGCTTTCATTTTACAATGACTGTATATCCACATGAATGACACAGCCTGCTCTTCTCAGCTGTCTACTGCATTGGGATATTTGCTCTGATGCTGCTCAGCCTCCTGGAGACAATTTTGGTGATGCATCTGATTGAGAAAGACTCTGCAGCCCAAGATAATGAGACTAGTAGAGACCAAAGCAGAGATGTGAACTGTGGCAATAAATCCAACCCCCACAGAAACTTTAGAGGTGAGTATAATCATAGTAATTATTTCACTTACCTCTGAAATTTCAGGTATATATTGGATGTATAGTTATGGTTTAAGACACATTAATAATGGTTCATTGTATGACTATTTCTTTATATAAATTTAAATTGTGTTGCCTTTATCTTTACGTCTAATATGTTTTTCCAGATAGTCACTGTGCATCTGTCTGTGATGCACCTGCTGAAGAAACACAGTCTGTGATCAAAGAGGTGAGACTTATATTACACTTTTGAAGGATTTTTTTTTTAATTTAGGAAAAAATGAAGTATAAAAAAATCTTAACAGACATTGTGTTTGCATGGAAGAGATTATTCCTAACATTTTTGTATATTTGGAATGATCTCTTTTATTCCGATTGCAGTGGGTTTTCCCCACTGCAATCAGTGGGTTTTTCCCTTCTGCGAAAATGCTCTGCTGATGTTAATTGTCTTTCTCCAAAACCACTTTCAGGGGAGCAGCAGTAAACTGACAGATGTGTCCTTTGCTGTGGAAAAAGTTTCAGATGAACTAGGGGCAACTGAGAAACCAATGAATCTACTCAGCAGTAACAGGAAGGAAGAAATGAAGTCAGGCTATTGGACCAGAATGGTTAAAATCATTAACAGGGCTTTCTTGATTTTTTATGTCTCAGCGGTCACTCTGTTTTTAGGGGTTATGTTTATAATGTGGAACAGTTCTGAAGATGATGATGGGTAGAAAAAAACCCCTCAATAAATAAATTCTTAGTTTAAAAACAAAGTTAAACATTTTTAAATCATTATGTACCGTCTGTTTTCACGCCTGTAGTTTTAATGTATTCAAACCAAAGAAGACAAAACAGTCATTGATGCAATGTAGGCTGGTGAGAGTTCTTACTGATGTGTTACAAAGTAATCGGAAGATGTAAACATGGAGTCTGATCCACACTGATAATGTAGTTATGTTTAGTGATCTATTATGCATCATCAAATCTAAAAAGACCCACTGTAGAAAATACTGGCTTTTAAAGCATTATTACAAAAGCTTGGAGGACATCTTTAGGCTTCTAAAGTTCAAACTGGTCGTAACCTTTGTTATATTTATAAATTGTTTTTTATTTACAATATTGTTTTAAAATTTACCAACTAGGCTAATATGATATATTATTTTAAAATATTTATTTTTAAACTGTAAGATTTATTTTAATTTTTTGTAAAGTTGTACCACAAGCTGATATTTACACAATGGGTCGTCGATCAAGTCAGACCTCAATGATTTTAGTCATATACATATATATTTGGTTATACTATGTGTATGTATTGGTGTATGTATATGCATATTTTTATGTGATAATAGCTTTTCTTGTTAGGGTTAAGGTTAATTATATGATTGGAAAGATGATTTAGCCAACTATGAAATGAAAATTTAGCCAGTTACAGTACTTCTTGTTGATGACATTGCCTTGACTTCAAGTTACACTGTGAGGAAACCTGGAGTCATTTTTGCCCAGGACATCCTTAAACGTTTTGCTTTCTGACTAACTGCTCTCTTTCAATAACATTAGAAATATTCTATCTTAGATAGATGCTGAAAACCTAGTTCATCTATGAATCACTTCTAGACCACACTGTCATAATTCTGTATTATTTGAATGTTCTACAAACTAAAAACTTCCTGAAAAGCCTTGTATTTTCAAACAGTTTTTTTTCTTGGTGTAGTACTAACAGGGACTAGAAAAGAGAGATCATATTTCTCTCAATTTCTGTTATTGGGTTAGAGTTAGGTTAGGGTTAAATCCAGAAATGACACACTCTCCATTCTTATCAAAAGGATTAAAACTTTCTGTTTTCACCCAGACTATTTCTGGTTACATAACATATATCTTCTGATGCAACTTGGACACATCATCAGTGAAGTAATCTGGGGTCATCGAGACATTAGAGGCCCTCAGCGAGCCTGCGGTGATGAGGCCCTGGCTTGTGTCCAAGTTAGCATCTTTCTTTCCCTTGGGCCTTACTGTAAAGAGGCCTTGAAAAGCTTCCTCCTCACCCTGATGCCACTTTTCCCATCAACCCGCTGTGCTGCAGCCACCATCCAGCCTGATTGGCTGCCTCACACGCCTTCCACTTTTTCCCGGTTCTGACCTCAATGCAGAGACTTGTTGCTGGAGTCCCTGCATCACTTGCTTGGCCAGGTGACCATGAATTCTTCCAGCACAGTAGAGAAGGGTAGTTTTCAGCTTGTTCTTGCTTCCATAAAGTTCAATGCCCATTCAATCCCCTTAACAGTGGTCAGTGGAACCTCACAGACCTGCAGTGACCAGAGGAGTCGAGTCATAGTTAGGTCTGGATTAGGTGACCCTGAATCACCTTTAGCTATTCTGTTTTTTAGTTATCACTGCTTTTCACTTTCCATGTCTTTATATGTCACTAGTACATTAAATTATCTCTACTCTCTCCCATAGCATGTACTTTGTCCGTCTCTCTGCACTCAAGCCACTGCTGAATTTTGCATACATGGACTATTACAATAATTGTTGTTACAATGGTGTTACATTCAGTGGTGAACTGAGGGGGTGCCTCAAGATCGAGTATAAGATAAATAAGGATTAATTTAAAGTGTAAATCATGCAAATCAACACTCTTCAGTCCTAGAATAAAAAGCCTTACATGAACATAATAGGTCTTTTTTAAGATCCAGAAACAGACTGTAAAAGCTGAGCAAATAACCAAGGTGGTGATTGGTCATCTTAGAAAATTAAATTGTAAGACATACCGCCATTTCATCTTCAAGAATTTTAAAGAAGTCCAGTTGCTTTTTTTCAAGCTTCTTAGACTACAATGACCTGGATGACTGAGTAACTACACAGACATGGCTAACTTCATTAACAACAGGTAAGAAGAGATGCCAGAAAAGCTTACAGAAGTCATCCAGAGACGCAGGAAAGCAAAGAACATAGAAAACAAAGAAAACAAAAAACATAGAGCGAATGAACCAGAAACCAATAAAAAGTGGAAGAACTTTTGCAGGGAAAACACAAGAGTGATGAACAAATGAACTAACACTGCAAGAATGAATAGGCTAACTACACAAAGGTAACTGAGAATACTGTATGTGCAAACAATTAGATAGCCAGGAAGAAAACTAATAAAGTAGTAAACATATGGAAAAGTTGATTTTGTTCATGTAGACGCAGCATTTTCAGTGGGAGAAATGTTTCATCACTCATGTCAGTGACTTCTTCAGTTTCTTGAATCATCACTGAATTATCCTGAGAAGTGATAAAACGTTTCTTCCACTGAAAATCCTGCATCCACGTGAATAAAAAATAACTTTTTATGATTTCTTACCTGGATTATTAAGAATGCATCAATTTATAGTAGTAAACAAACAAACAAAGTGACTGTAAAGAGTGACTGGCCAGCTGTATGGAGATTTTAGCATTTTACTTCTCCTTCTTTCTTTTCCATCCACCTTTATTGGAGACAGAGGAGGAGCTTTAACTATTATGTTGGATTGTTACAACTGGAAATCCACCTTTAAATTTATTGCTTTGTGTTTTCCATTTATGACCTTTAAGACCATGCTGATGCAGGGTACACTAACTACAACAAGCTAATTGGGAATAGATGCAAACAATAATAAACAGACATCAAGTGGTGGGAAATTATTTTGCTTTTTTTTTTTAATCTTTTTGAGTTTGCCCCCTTCAAATCTTCCTCTGCTGGAAGATGAAACTAAAGATTCTAAAAAGCCCTTCACCACATCCTGCTTTTAGCAAAACTGATGTGGAAATGATCGCTGCCAACATGCACTGAAGACATTGTATGTAAGTCTCAAACACAAAGAAAACACTAGTCTTTTATTTGATCTCTTTTACAGTAAAATAAATCATGACTATGGGTTTAAATGCCTTTACCACATAAAGTAATAAATGTGATAAACAGACATGTATCACACATTCACCAAGGACAGTTTTTGTTTCTATGAGGTTTCTATCAAAATATGTTTTTTCTAAGTATTTGTCTGCTGATTGTGTTTTCTTATCATTTCCATTGGTTCCTCATTAAATTGTTCTGAAATCTGTACCTTGTTTAACGTAATCATCCCTTTGTTACCACAACAACTTAGAGCAGTCCACATGTCTTAAGTGGAATTTATACAGCACCAATACAAACCAATGATTATCACATTTTATTAATTTCTACTAATAAATACTTATTTTGCTTTGTATAAATTCCTCCGTTTATTTACTTTCACTTTGTCACGGCAGCATTGGTGTTACTAGTTGCCATTATGCTGCAGCCATTACTCTCTTACAATTGATGTGGACATAGATGTGCAGTTAGTCCTGCCCCGCCCTCTTCCAGTGAGGGCAGTGATATTAGTACAGCATGTGCAGACAACATAGAGAGGTTAACATGCTCACAGCCATGAGAATTGTGGGTTTCTTTTTTCTACTCCTCCTCACAGGTAAGATGTTTTTGTGTAACGCATGTGTATAAAATTTATTGAAACATTGTTTTTACTTTTTATAAATATTTCAGTCTAGAATAGATGCTTGCTTCTCTAAGCACCTTGTAGGCATCTCTGTGATATATCCTGTTGGCACAGTTTACTGACAATATTTACACTTGGGATTTTCAAAGGCCTAAGATTAACCTTCATGCCAAGTTTTGGTTGCTAAATTCTTGCACTAACAAACAGACTATTATTTTTTTAAAGAACATTATATATGAGATTTACCAAGTGGAAAATGGTATAAACTGAGCCATTAGCTGATGTGGGCTGGCATTAAAAGAGGTAGCTCACATCAGTCATGAATGCAGCTTTTCTTTGTGGCTTGCATAAACTAGCACTATGGTTCATATTTGTGACTATTTTAAGTTTTGTCATCTTACTGTCCTTCCTGGATGATAAAATATGTAAAGTAGGAGATTTTTGCTTTTTATTTATTTTTTATTAACAAAACTCTTTTCTTTCAGGTGGAAATGCCTCCAGTTTAGAGCTACAAGATTATGGTACAGAACAAACACTTCAAAACTTTATAGAAAACATATGAATAGTTGTCGCTCTGTGTTAGCCCGGTGATGGGTTAGCAACCTCTCCAGGCTGTGCCCTACCCTGCCAGCCCCATAGTGAAAATGAATTGTACAAGTGGATAAGAAAATAGTTGGATGTTATTAACACATGATAAAATATGGATAATCTAGGAGATGTGTATTGTTTGTTTGTTTGTTTTTTGCCAGGTGGAAATGCCTCCAGTTTAGAGCTACAAGATTATGGTACAGAACAAACACTTTATAGAAAATATGTGAATGGTTGTCGCTCTGTGTTAACCCGGTGATGAGCTAGCAACCTCTCCAGGCTGTGCCCTACCCTGCCAGCCCCATAGTGACAATGAATTAATTGTACAAGTGGATAAGAAAATAGTTGGATGTTATTAATAGATGATAAAATATGGATAATCTGGGAGATTGTATGTATTTTTTCTATTTTTTTTTCCAGGTGGAAATGCCTCCAGTCCTATGACACCATTCTTTGTAATGTCAAGTAAGAATCTAATTATATAAATATTCTGTAACGAGGAAACTTTCCAATTTCTTTAGTTATCAGGCAGGTTTTGTTGTTGTGGATACTAAATAGATAAGAAATAGTAAGTAGGCCTACACATGCATTTGTGAGCATTTTAAATGGATTTGATGTCATAAAATATAGCTACTCCTCCCAAGGCAAATATACTAACAGATAAATAAATGACACCAAGTCTTACATTACACCAAATGTGCATTTACTGAAAAATATGGAAAATAATAACCCATGTGTTCTTCTTTCAGCTGATTACTCTGCAGATATAAAGAATTCTGAAGATATTCTGATCTTTGAACGAATGAGAAGTACGAAACAAAACCTCCAAAACTGTATTTCTTCTTTTTCTTCTTCTTCACTTTCTTCTCCATCTGTCTAATGTTGTAGACTGTGTGTATACATGGAGACTAAACCAGGTATTGTTTGAATTCTGGTTTGAGCGTTTATGCACAGATTGAGTTAATAACGACTTGCTGAAACTTAGAAAACTGAAATTCAGTGAAGACTCATTTTTAAATTTAAATGTCTGCACAGATCTTCACGTTTAGAATAATTTCATTAGAGAATCGATGACGTATACATCCTCAATTCAGGCCTTTTAGTGACCACAAGCCCCTGGATACTGGGTTACATTTGTGATCCCATGATTTTCATGGCTTGTTAAAAGGTTCCTGAAGCAGTCTATACATACCCACAGAAATGTTGTTCTGTTGTTGACACCATTAGCTTGTAAAAATTAACATGGATAAACATAAGGTTTGAGGTCTCAATGACCACCCGAGCACTGAAGTGCTTTTGGAAAGCAAATTAAATTAGCATGGAAGAGTGGAATTTGTTGTTTGTTTTTCTTGCAGGAATTTACTTTCTGATGCATTATATGTATATTCATTTCAGATAGACAAATAAACACTGATGAAAGTTGCGGTTTTCAGGCTGTTGTAAACTACCTGAACCTAACCCAGGACAGTCACAAGTACACCCTGAGCAGGCCTGTTAAACGCCACAATCATCTTACATGGATATTTGTTGAAATGAAAATTTTTGCCATCCTAGATATGGTAAGTTATTTTTACAGTTTTTGTGTGTTGTGTGATTTTTTTTTAAATTAATGTTTTTTAAAGTTTCCCTTGCTCTGTAGCTGATAAAATGGATAATCTCAAAAAGCTCATCTGCTATGTCTTGATCATAACAAACCTCTAAGCAAAAGTGTTTGATTGTCCTTTCCCAACTCAATTATGTGATAAGGCTATTATTTTAAGTGTCATTTCATGTCAATTAATCAAATGCTTTCCACCTATGACTATGATTTTCTTGAAAAATATTAATTTCTTAATAGGAAATATTCAAGATTTCAGACACACTGCCACATGGGGGGGGGGGGGG
>VUQG01022656.1:5184-19214 GCA_015106755.1 Etia nguti | reverse complement strand
TACTTCTGTAACACTGTGACATCAGTACACCAACCTTCGTTAATGTAGAAGCAGACTCCACCACCCTTTGTTTTCCCTGAAAGCTCCGTTTCGCGGTCCGCCCGGTGAAGTTGGAAGCCCGGCAGATTTAACACAGCGTCTGGGATTCGCTCACTGAGCCAGGTTTCAGTGAAGCAGAGGGCAGCAGAGCGTGCAAAGTCCTTGTTAGTCCGGTTTAAAAGCAGTAATTCGTCAACTTTGTTTGGAAGAGAGCGGAGATTCGCGAGGTGAATGGAGGGGAGTGCTGTGCGGAATCCTCGCCGACGTAGTTTCACCAGCGCACCAGCGCGAGTCCCCCGTCTGCGTCTCCTCCGGGAGCCACAGAGAGCTGCTGCGCCTCCAACCAAAATCTCAGAAAAACTCTCCAGGTCTATGAAAAATGGATACGAACCATCCCGAGACGACAGCCTGATGTTCAGCAGCTGATCCCTTGAGAAAGTGATGGGGTCCGAGTGACCAAAAGCGCAGAAAACAAACAAAAACAAGAAAAGTGCGAGAGAGCGCAGTACCGAGGCTGCCATCCGCGGCGCCATCTTGAATTACAAACAAACAAACACACATTTGCTAACAGATCTAAAAAAAATAAAATAAAATGAGTATTTAAAAAAACATGGTAACGTTAAAAATGAATTTTGGTTTGGCATTAGTTATGCTGAAACAAAGAAGATATTAAAAGAAAACAGTGCTCACTGAAACAGATTGAGCACATATTGCCCACAATTTATAACTGACATTACAGTTGGCTACAACAAAATAATTTTGCTTGTTCACGCTGGACTCTGGCTCAGTTCAGCTGCATTTCCCTGATGCTCTGCACAGCAAGCAAAGTTCCTGGTTTCCCACATGTTCCATCGCAAACCCCTGCTCTGACCTAGCTCAACATCTCATCCTTGACTCATTTAGCCCTGCAATAGTTATTCCTGTTTTATTTAACTACAGCCCTCTAAATTTATCTATTAATCATATCTAGTTAGGTCTAGCTCATGTTACAGCAGATTCCATGTAAGAATGTGTGCAAACAATTCATGTTGCTCAATAAGCTGGCACTGAGAATTACTGGGAAGTATAATCTAAAAATTTAAAGAGAGCCACAGAGTAAGCAATAAGAAAAAAATAGGATGTATACTGCTCATGTACTTATTTACCTGATATAATGGTGTTCAGTGATGGCCAATGTGATGTGGTCATCATCTCACTTCCAACAGCAGTAGACAGAATACGTGAACACACCAAGGGACTACAAACAGAAATTGTGAAAATCCAAAACATATTATATAAAGTACATTTTCCTTAATATATAAACAACTGATGAACAATCTAATTTTCTGGAAGTCAACTTCACATTAAATAAACATAAGCAACTGAACATGGGGAAAGCTTAATTTGTCTTTGATTTTTTTTCTTTTTTAATATTTTAATATTTAATACTTTAATATATTTTAATTAAAAAAGCATTTAAATTGTCTACAAATCATCATTAAACAAACCTGATTTACTTTTCCATGCTAATAAAGACAGAACAAAACTACCTACGCATATAGCTACTTAGTTGCTCCCAGCCAGCTGACAGCCAGGAGCGATTTCTGTTGAAAACAAGAATTTCTCCTTAGGACAGTAAATGCTCTCACAATTACCCCAATATAACGATATTCTGCACTGCACAACATAGTCAACTTCTCTGATTGAGTGAAACTAAATCAACGAAACAGGCATATTTTGACTTTTTAGATCATTCCATCCAGAGGAAAATATTTCTGCATAATTTTTGTTTGACTTTATTATAAATTCAACATGATGTCACAAAATTTGCAGTGTCTTAATAGATATATTATTAATGTAATTAAAATTGCATAGTTTTAAAAACTGGATTTTAAAGCTAATCTAACAGTCAGGTAAAATTGTGATTTATTTTATCAAAAGACAAAAAACATCAGTGGCATTCATTAAGAAAGTTTCAAGGTACATGCAGTTATGGGAATATTTGTCACACAATCAGTGGTAAATTTGTCTCTCCAAATTGCAAACTGCAGCCAGGTTTTTCAGTTTTATTGTTTAATTTTAAATGATCTACTCTTGTTTTGATATAAATGTTCACAAATTCTGCTTTTAATTTCAGGATTTTTACCACTTAGAAGTTTAAAAATATTTTCTGTAGATTTCCACATACCTGTTAGATGTGCGGAAGCTTTAGTCTGCTTCGGTTTGCGATGTTCTGCACACTAAACATCCTCAAAGAAAATCCATTGCACTTCAACCCCGGTCAATAGCAATCAAAGTTGGGTGTGTTCACTTAGTTTTACTGTCCTTCGTCTTGCACTACACACACACACACACACGATTCATTTTCAAAACGTTAAACTGTTCTTTTACAGCAACATTAAATTACATTAAAAACCTTAAAAAAACAGCCAAAACAAGCAGAAAACAATGTGCAGATAACAGTGAAATTCATACTTAATTTAAAAAAAGTGGTGTGCAGATGAACATAAACTCTGAACCTCTGAATAGCACTGATATCATTTAATAACCTGTCATAAAATTGGTTAATCTAACTCTGCTTCTATAGCCTCATATAAAACACCTTCTCTGTGACATCAGTGGATTTCCTTGTCTCTTATAAGTACAGATGAAATGATTGTAACTTATTAAAACACAAGGCAGAGTAGGACTAGAGGTGATATAATCATGATGCAGGGGTATCCCAGTGAATTGAAAAAAGGGTGTTTCACACAACTCAATCTCATAAGAAAAGATCATCAAATTATGTCCCTGCTAAAAAGTTTGCAACAACTTAAGTTATATTGTGTATTTTCATGAATTACATTTAATTTATAAATCTATTCAGCCCAATCTATTCATCTTTCTGCAAACTATTTTTCACCTGTGTTCTTTCATTGTTCCTAAATAAATAGCCACCAGAGGACCTTATTGTTTGACTTTTGTTGATTAGGGAAACATAAGTCAAGCTTATGTATCAACTTCCTTGTATGGACACCGAATAAGCAAATAAGTGTCTCTGGACAGACCAAATGTTTTTCAGTCACAGACTGATGTAACCCAGGTTAATATGATTTGATATGAATTGTATTTTGTACATTTGGGAATTTTCCCTAAATAGATGTAATGTTATAGTTTCAATGCTGTTGTTTCTGGTCCAAGAATTTCTGGCTTGGTACTTTTGTGGATAAAATCATATCTCTCTAACAGGAGCTTTTTGTGTTAAATTGGGTTCGACTTCATCCTCTGTGGCCCCTCTGCCAGGGGGTGTACCACAGGGATCTATTCTTGGGCCACTATTCTTTTCATTGTACCTCCTGCCACTGGGTGCGATCTTCTGAAAACACAAAATTTCATTTAATCTATATGCTGATGATTGCCAGCTTTATCTACCCTTCAATCACTCTGATAGCTCCTCAATTGGACTCCTGCTTGATTGTCTTAGTGATGTTAAGCCCTAAATTTTTTACATTTTAATGAATTTAAAAGGGAAGCAATTTTATTCGGTCCCAATGATTCCTCTGGTACACCAGATGTTGACCTTGCTGCTATAACCCCTCACCTGAACAGCTCGTAACTAATCTGGGGGTAAAAAACTCTGCAGAATGCTATGCCACGGTTTTTAACTGGTAAAAGAAAATTTGAGCATATTAATCTGGTTCTGGCCTCCCTACACTGGCTTGCAATTGAAGAGGATCCATAAGGATCCATTTTAAAATCCTTTTACTGGTTTTTAAATCCTTAAATGGTCTATCACGTGTATATTTGTCCGATCTGCTGAAGCCCCATGTCCCTATTGTACCTCTCATATTTCTGTTGTTCAGCACTTTGGTATAACTATAACCAACACAGAACCTAGATAACTTAACTAAGATAGCCTAAGATAGATTCTTTGAATATGAGTCTGTCTCTGTACATTGAGACAAAGATAACAGCATCACTGAATGGAGCGTGAAGTGGAAATCCCATAAAATAACAAAATCTTCCCACACATCAACATCACCCAGCACAATTTATGCCATCTTTGAAAGACACAGTGGAGAATACTGGTGTAAAATATACACACACATATACACACACACACATATATATATATATATATAAACAAGTCACACACACACAGTTTCATAAAGATCATATTCAACCCTTTTTTAAGTTAGGTGAGGAAGTGTCATTTATTTACAAATGACGCTTAATATACATGGGGCCAAAACTGTAAGATCTAGGGCTACAGTTAATGTGATATATATTTAAGAATAACAAAATAATTATTTTTTAAATAAACAAAATTTTTTTTGTAGAATTGTAAAATTATTTCAGATTATTTTATGGCAGATGGGAACCACCCCCCACCCTCCGCGACATGATGCTTAATCGACGTAATCGACTTTAATTTAATGAATGTGTAAAACAAATGCACAGAAATCAATAATTTTTCTACAATAATTAAATAGATTCGACATCTTTCTTTAACAGAATTGCAGACTGCACAGATGGTACCTTCCCAAAGGAAAAAGTACTACTGCTTACTAGGGTGTATATATTAGACTTAACAGTTACTATATAAAATAATGGACTTCTATACATTTTACATCAGATGAAAACTTTGGTTGTAAGACTCAGATAATTATTTATTAAAAGGGAGACATTTTAAATGACAATAAGAAAAAAAAGTATTTCTTTGTGACACCCTTTTCCCTTTTTCTAAAAGGGTCTTGGTGTTATTTGTCTCTCAGAAACAGTTCATAACTTCCTTAAAAGGTAAACCTGTTTCTCCATCACCTGTCAAGCTCTGATGATTCAGTAAGGACATCTCCTGGTTTCATCTTCATATTTCCCTCTCACGGGATATCCAAACCGATATCATGACCAGCAGCTTTACAGCTGTGGCTCCAGCAAACATCAGCTGATGCTAGAAAGTAACATTAAATAAATTCTAACAACAGCTTATCAAGGTTAAACGTGCTGCTGTTGTTTATCCACTGGTTTCCTCTTTTGGCGCAAAGTGGGCGATAAACAAACAAGAGAGACAGAAAAGCCGATCAACTGATTAAACAGTTTCATGATTGAAGTAGCAACAGGAGAAGGAGGGGGAAAGAAGAAGAGGCAGTCGCTCGTATATCGGTTGTTAAGCTTAACGTAGGAATGCTTAACAAACATTCAGAGACTAACTTACACACTTGCTTTACTTCTCTGGTATAGCTTTCTCGGAGATGAAATGCCGGTTTGGTAGCGAGGCTCCAAATGCTCAACCAGACCGCCGACAGGTCTCACACGCCACAGCCGCTCTATCACGTGACGCATACTGCTTTGACGTGCTAAGGTCATGAGCTGGGTTACGCCATGTCGCAAGTTTTGTGAGGTGCTTTTGTGATATTTAATGGATCGGATTACATTTTTTTATTTCTCTCCAATATCTGATCCAGTAATTTAGGCCAGTATCAGACCAATATCGATAATATCGGATCGGTCCATCCCTATTAAAAACACACCCTCACTAATGCAGCACTGTGTATTACTGAAACCCAGAAACTCAAATTAAGTTCAACACAGGTTGACTGACACATGAACTGACACCTAAATTTCCCCAAATTTTTTTTTCAAATTTTCAAGCCCCAAGTTGTTGGGATTTGCAGGAAATGCAGATCATACATTGTAAACTGGACCCGAATGCAGACAGCCAAAGGTAGATTGCAGAGAACAAAAAGCTAAATGTTTATTATAGCTGATGGAAAGTACAACATAACAAAAAGAAAAGAATGGATGGGGAAACAGACAGTTTCGCAATGGACAAATGGAGAGTAAGACAATAGCTGCGTATACAAACAATATGGTGATTAGGGAAGTGGAGTCAGCTGTGGAGAACAGCAGAAAGAAGTTGTGAATAATGAGACAGGGAAGAAAAACTGAATGTTTTGCACACAAGACAAGTGACTATCACAATGAAACAAGAAGCAGCAGGACAAAAAAAACAGGCCTGAAACACATTAACATGACACAGAGAAAAAGAATAAACAAACACAAAGACTGACTAAACACGGGCGACAAAGGAATACCTAAACACAGGAGACTTGACAGTAGAGGATGGGGAACACGGGGAGACAAAATTCTAAGATAACTGTTACGGCCAAGACGGAGCACGAGGAGTTGGGCTTTAGTAAGGAAGCTCCTGTGGGCCTGGGCTCGTGGAGGAGTGGCTGCCTCAGAGTTTAGGGCTAAGAAGAGAGCCAATGGCATGAAGAATAAGGTTCGATGCAGCCATATAAGGAGGACGAGGGGACATCTTTGTGAGGCGCTGAAGCTGCCAGCGTGATTGATAATTTGGTGGAAGCTGGTGTGCTGCCAGCCCCTAGCGTGCCGGAGGCTGAGCCGGTGAGCCGAGTGGATATCCCCGATGGGGTTGGTGAGGAAGGTACGCTGGGGAAAACCCCACATACACTTCCTCGCTATGATCCGCTCTTCTCCAGGAGCTCGGAAGGCAGAGAGGGGGCTCGTTTGAAGGTGCGTCTGGCATGGCTGCAGTGAGAAGCTGAGGAAAAGGCCCAAAATAGACGTACTCAGTTAGATCTTGAAATTAAAAAGCTAGAAATAGAGGCGGATAAAGTGGTGAGACTCCGAAAGCTTGAGTTGGAGGCGCGGTTGCTTGCTTCATCTACCACAGCTGAGCACGTCGAGTCTTCCTCTGTGCCTGCGGCCGAGTCTGACATTAGTAACGGCATTTCCCTCGTCCCCACCTTTAGAGAAACAGAAGATACATATTTTTCGGCTTTTGAGCGTATTGCTGGGGCATTGAACGGGCCGGATGATATTTGGCCTTTGTTGCTACAATGTAAGCTGTCTGGTAAAGCGCAGGAAGTAGTAGCGGCGCTTCCCTTGAAGGACAGCTTAAATTATGAGTGTGTTAAAACTGCTGTTTTACAGGCATATGAGTTAGTTCCGGAGGCGTATAGGCAGAGGTTCCGTCAACAAAAAAAGCTGCCTACGCAAACGTATGTGGAGTTTGCAAGGGAAAAGGGGGTTCTGTTTGATAAGTGGTGTGTAGCCTCCAAGGTAGCAGATTATGAAGCGCTACGGGAGCTAGTGCTGATTGAGGATTTTAAGAAAAATCTCCCAGAACGTATGTTGCTTTATATGAGTGAACAGAAAATGACCTCACTGGCGGCTGCTGCTGTGCTTGCCGACGAGTATGTTCTCACCCACAAGGTCTCGTTTGGGGATGATGAGAAAGCCCGTGTTTTATTGCGGGGCCACTGCCCTTCCCCGTGGGAAACAGGGTGGAATTCAGGGGTGGTCGGGAGTGTTTGTACTGCCACAAGCCTGGACATTTGATAGCAGATTGTTCCGCGTTGAAGAAAAAACAGTAAATACGCAGCAGGCCAAAGGGGTGGGGCAGGTGAGGTCTGAGGTTACTGAGAGGGATGTAGATGGCATGCGTAGTAAACCAGACCCATGCTTTGAACCTTTTATTTTTGAGGGATCAGTGTCCCTAAATGCGTCCCCCGAAGAGTTGGTGCCTGTGCCTATATTGCGGGACACGGGGGTCTCGCAAACCATTGTGCTCGCTAGCGTTTTGCCATTTTCTCCTGAGAGTGAGTGTGGGGTTAATGTAGTTGTGGCAGCACAAGGTGGGGAAGAATGGAGACTCTTCACAATTTGAGAAAAACCCGACAACGCCACCCTGGGAATTTCACCCAGAGATTACTGGATCAAGATGATATTAATCACCAAGAAGGCACTTAGGTTCGTTATACTCAGTACAGAAACGTGGTTCAAGGAAAAAATAAAAAACAATTTATTAACAACTATTTGAACCATCGCATAACAGCATTAACAGGTTCATCAATATACATATATTCTAAAAAGGTTCAGACCGGAGGCTTACCAGTGGGTGACAGGGATGCCAAATAAGGACAAATTTAAAAAAAAGAAAATCCACCGATAAATGTGCAGCACACTGTCACACACACTCACACTCTAGTTCAGCTCAAACAAAGGTGTGTAGTACACCGAGGGTCCCACCACCAAGGCACCCCAGTCACCTCCACTTCAGGCCCTCTGGATCTGAATAAAAGAAACAAAAGGAAATTATAATGCATTCAAAGACACTTAATATACACCCCCTGTGGCTAGCCCAACCGCAGAACACACTGGTGATCTGCGGCTAGAAAAAGGGCCTCCTTCCAGTGGTGCAAAGCAAAAGGTTACAAATCAAAAACATTAAAAAACCAAATATACATCGAAATGAATTAACCCTGTGCTCTAAGCAGACGGCGTCACAATATCACTCCAAATTGTCGTCCATCCGACGGCTCTGATTGAATGATTCAGTCAATTAACATGCACCTCCGCAGGCTTCCATATCTGGCATGTATGGAGCCACTATTCTCTCACTTATCCACTTCTACGAAACTGGCAGCAACAGGGAAAAGGAAATCCCAAACAGAAAAAGGAAGGCAAAGCAGCAGCACCTCTGTCAGCGTAGCATAGAAAAGCCGTAGCAGTCCCGCTGTAAAGCTAATGGCCGCCCACTAAGGCCCACACTTCCTGCAATACATAATGAGTGTTTACTATTAAAAAAAACAAAACAATAAAAGACAGATATTGTGACAAATCGGCGTTACGTACCAATTGAACGGCATCACTCGATTTATGAACAGAGTGACTCATAGGAGGCTTCTGCAGCTACAACCTATAAACAACCTTGGTTTACCACCGAGTGAAATAATGTACGGATTGCACTGAATCAACACATACCAGCCACGATGGAGGCTTCAGGAAGGTAATCCGCGGATGATCTGTGTAACACGAACAACACAATCAAGACGAGTACTGCCAATTCAGGCTGAGGCAGCACTGACATGTACGCAAGCCCTACCTGTAACACTGGGGGAAGTCAGGTGACCGAAAAACTGGACGCGGCTGATGACAAGTGAGCTATTCAGGGACGCTCGGATGGCAGCTACTATTTAGAGCAGTGCCCCTTATGTGCTTGACTAATGGGGACCAAAATCCAATATTCATTCTGCTACATAGTGTTACGTGGATTAGAGATGGGCTACGTTCCTCGTCCAGTGCACCAGATTTTCATAAAATCCGCGCTGGTCACAGGGTTTTTCCTTGTTGCGCTGTCTCCAGCTTTGCCGATAGAGGGAGTGGATGTGTTACTGGGGAATGATGTAGCGGGTGGTTTGGAACACCGTTTCCTGTGAATTGGTGTTGCCTGGGCTGTATCCAGCCTGCTCTGTCACGTGAGCCCAGGTCCTTAAAGGCCTGGACATTGATTTGTCTAAGTCTGTACTAATGCCCCCGTTCTCCGGGGGGATGTCACACCCCTGGGAGTGGACACTAGTGTGACAGCACCGGCTCGAGTGCACCTTGAGGAGCCTAGCTCATCTGAGGAAGACGCAGTACCTAGCCAGAGCCTGTGGAGCTCCCCATGTATCGTGGGACCAAAGCCTGACGGGTCTGCTCACTTTATTACTGATTTTAGGAAAGTAAACGCGGTCACTGTAGAGAAGGGACATCTTTGTGAGGCAGCCGCCCCCCCCTTCACGTCAGAATACATGAAGTACATATTAAACCATGAATCAACATAGAATATTCAAATAAACACTAGTAAGTTCAGATACATAGAAACACTGGATCAAATGACCCAGAACCAATTACTATTTATGACTCTGTGTTGCCCCCTAGTGTTCTTACTTCAATAGATATACATACTCTGAATTGCCCCATGGGATGAATAAAGTTATGTCAAAAAAAAAAATCCAAAACAAAACAAACATATTATAGGTCTACTCCGGTGCTATTGGACAGCATGTCATTAGTGTTAGATGATTTTATGGAATCATGTTTTTCTAGTTAGGTCACCATTTTATTCATGTGATCAAGGTGCAATACGAATAATGCATTTAATTACTTTCTTTAACCAATGTAGTTATTCAAACGTCAATTCAGCAGTTCACCTCAAACTCAGTTAACATCCTCCTTTTCCACCATTTTGCAAAGCTCCTGGTTTAAATAAAAGATTTAAACTGCCTAGTGTCTGACATTAGAATCCATCTCAGCCACCATGACATCATAAGTGTGGCTTGCATGTTATTTCTTATTTTTTACATGCATGATTCATATGAGATTATTGTAGATTATTTTGTTATATACTAAAGATACAGCTGTCTCTTTCTTATGCCTGTGTTATGCTTATCCCCTTGACCCCTGTGTGTAGAAGCCGAGGCGTGCAGAAACTCCCTAACTGAGTGTCCTGCTTTTTTTTTCTTAGGGTACTCAACTACGGTGGGACCCTGTATAAGTAGGGTCTGTTTCCTGTGTTCCAGTGATTTCCTTACTGCACTGCTGTACCCTCTGTGTGGACTGAATTCCTTCTTGTACAAATAAAACTCTCAAAAGACAACTCCAACAGTTGACTTCTTTTATTTATGTTCTAAATTTCCACAGCATCAAAATTTATGTTGACATATATTGAAATGCATCACTTTACACTACTTCACCAAACAAATTCTAAATGTGGTAATTTGCAAATAAACAAAGGAACTGTAACATTACAACATTTACTGAGTGTTAAGGATAGACATTTGCTTTAACCAGAAGCAAATTTAAGACAAACTTACAAATACAGTATGTGCATTTCTTCATTCATGAGAAAAAATGATCACATCATTAATGTAATTGCTTTACTTGTTTTTTTCTTCCTCTGATATCAGTGTACTGTCTTCACAAAAACTATGTTCCAAGTCAGTACTCTGTAAATCAGGGCTGGCCACAGTTTCTATATATTGTAACAGTTTCTCTATGCTTAGTACTAGTCTCTCAGATGCTGTCACTGTTTCATTCACGCTCCATTTGCATTGTAAGACTTTTTCTTTTAGATTTAAAGATGGTGCACTGGAGGAACCTTTATCTTGCTCCATTGAGTGGAGCTCCATTTCACTGACCTCCACCACTTCCTCCATTTTCATTAATTGCAGTTTAAATTTATCTTTCTCTCCTTTCAATTCTTTTTTGTGTAACATCAGTGTCCCCACCATGTTTTTACACTCTTCCTTCTTCTTCTGTAATTCTTTTTTAAGTTTGGTCATGTCATCCTTCATTTTTTGATTCTCTGTGTGATCCAAGTTCTCTTGTTGTCGGGTCGTAGTGGTTTCTGTTATCAAACAGACAAACAGGAAGTTTTACAGCTAATGTGTTTGATGCACTGATGCTTGAAAGTTTAACAGGACAGACAAGAACAACTTAAATGTGACTTAATATTAAATATCAGTAGGGCATTTAAATAATACATTTTAATTCAAATGTGTTTCAATGACAAAAATATTTTTCAAAAAAACGGGTAGAAACCCATCTGTATTTTTATTGCTACTTTAACAAAACCTATAAACAGACATATGAAGAGTTATACTGTGAATTTCACAAATCCAAGAAGGTTAAAACTAATACATTGATGACTTAACTTACTTTGTTTGTTTTTCCACACAGCAAAGATGAGTACAAGGACACTCATGACACAAGCAGTCAAGCTGATGGCAATGCAAGAGCCAGAGCTACATGGAGTCCCAAAAAAATCACCTGGAACATGTATGTGTGTCTCTCTGCTCTGGTTGGTGTTCCTCTGTTGGACTCTGCAGGTGATGTTGTTGCTGTGTCTCTTCTCCACAGTCACTCTGCTGCTGACAGTATAGAGGTCATCAGGACCTCTGAGGGTCTCTGTAGGTCCAGCAGAGAGGAGGTTTCCCTCACCGTCCAACCACAGCAGCTCAGGCTCTGGATACCAGCCTGCAGACTCACACTGTAACACCACTCCACTTATGGATTGGTCAATCCCAGCTAACCTTACAATTGCCTGGGAAACACTCCCTGATGAGCGAAATGAGCATCAGTTGAAGGACAGAGTAATAATTATCATCCCAAGCATGCAGTACTAATGTCTATTAAAACACTTCTAAATAAACACATATAAAAAGGCACAAAAGTAACTTCTGCTTACCAACAACAAGCTGGACAGTAGTCTCTTTATCCAAATCTGGAAAGTAACATCTGTATATTCCTCTGTCTGAGTGTTTTACTTTGGAGAGTTTGAGTGAAATTTCTCCATGTTTCAGTTTAGCGATGTCCACTGATGTCCGTCCTTTGAAAGATGAATGCTGATTAACATGAAGGTCTTGACCTTCATGCCACACATGGACAAATCTGGGTTTAAGGTCAGGTCTTGCCCACTCAAAGGTCATACCAGAAGCATCCGAAGTCGGTTTCAGATGGCACGGCAAAATAATGTCATCACCCACCATCACAGTTATTGCCTGCGATGGACCAATGACCTGAATCTGACCTGCAAAGATGATTCCTGCAATGAGCCCCTTACTTATCAAAACTTATTTTATAAAATCGTTATTTATATGCAACAGCTGAACACAACAATTGTATGCTTTTTTTCAAATCCCCTGTAAGTGTACAGTCACTTAAATGCCAATCAGCATAACATGTTATGCTATCAGTGACAGTTAAAATCACCCATTACTCTGGAAATACGAATCTACCACACTCTAAAAAAGATGCTGTCTTTAATCAAATCTGTTTATTTTGTTTTGTTTTCCCAAAGTTACCTTCACAGCAGCATGTTAGGAGAAGCAGAACAGGAGCCTGATGAAAAATGAAATATGTGAGACTTGATGTAGGCTGCCTCTTACTTCGCTTTAGCACCATGATGTTCTGTGAAAAAATGAATAAATAATAAATAAAATAATTAAAAAAAAAAACTATGTTCAGACTGTCCTACTTTTTGAATATATAAGAACTACTGCTAGACCGATTAATTTGCTGTGATCCAATATTTAACCTCTTTAATGCATAAAAGATAAAACAGATGTGTACTATTGCATGCATGTAAAAAATAATACAATAGCTCTGGGATTCAGGGGAAGAGGAGAGTGGAACAACCTGCCAGGGCTGCTTTATAGTCTTCTGAGCGAAACTCTTTCAAGTGTGCTGCATCAGATTGGTGCTAGGGGTCACATGCTGCCCTCTTGCTGTAATAATATCAGGCGTATTTTTAATCTGTTTGGCCTGCAGCTGTTTTATTCATCTCTTTCTGCCATTGCTTCCTGCATTGAATTTTGCAGATTGCAAGTTGAAGGTCAGTTACACAAACTGAGTACATTCTGAAACTAAATGTTATGGGCACAAATATTTTGAGAGATGATACTTCCCACATGTGGTCAACAGCGGAAATGACATCTATAAAGGGCTCTGTCATTGAAATCATTGTAATATATATTCAGCAGCATGAAAATTCATATGGTTTATGCATTTATACATACAGCTGCATCGGATAGTGGTATAGAAACAAACACAAGCTGACAATTTGTATTACCAGCCAAATGTTTTAACACATCCATTCATCTTAAAAATCAACACTTAGGACTTATTAAAATCAGGAACTGACCTTGTCAAAACAAAACCAGCTTAAGTTAAAGATGAAGAACTTACAAATTAACAGCTAAATTCTAGCCACACAACCAATCATATGACTACTATTAGCCCACTAGTTTGTTTAAATATGGTTGAACTTGGTAATGACAGTTTTTATTGAGTTGTTTACAGTACTGGGTCATAGAATACAAATGTATGACTTCTGTTTCAATAACTCTCATACTCAACCTCAAAATGAATTAACCACTGTCTTATGCAGAAAAATTAATAGTAATATTCAAATTTCCTGAGTAACTCAATCATAAAATCCTGGATATCAAGCTGTCGATTTTTAAAACCGCTATTTAAACACAAAGACAGTGTGCCCCCCCCCCCCCCCCCCCCCCCTCCCCCTACCCCCCACCCCCACCCCCCCCCCCCACCCCCCCTCCCCCTCACCCTACCCCTAACCCTACCCCTAACCCTAACCCTAACCCTAACCCTAACCCTAACCCTAACCACCCCAATTTGGACCCCTAACTTTAACCAATTTGTTTATCTCAAATTACCCA
>VUQG01022652.1:14989-29602 GCA_015106755.1 Etia nguti | reverse complement strand
ATGCCTGCATCTTACAGCTCAATGGAGTTTGAGTTGCTGAGCTTTTGTTCCCCTCCTTTTGCATCTGAGGAGCAGAGGAAGATGCATTCTCTTTGTCCAGTGCGTGTGCCACGCACCTACATTGAGCGCACTCAGAATGTGCGTTTATGTGACCAGCTGTTTGTCTGCTTCGCTAATCCAACTAGAGGTAGAGCTCTGTCTAAACAGAGGCTGTCCCACTGGATTATAGAAGCTATCTCACTGGCGTACAGCACCAAAGGTCTTGCTTTGCCCCAGGGGGTGAGGGCTCATTCCACCAGGGGGGTGGCAGCCTCATGGGCTCTTTTTAAAGGGGTGCCTGTAGCTGATATTTGTGCAGCAGCTAATTGGGCATCACCGCACACTTTTGTGTGGTTTTATCGGTTGGACGTTACGGCCCCTTCGGTGGCTCATACTGTCCTTTCTGCTGGGTCTACCGCTCACTAAGGTGGTGGTGGTCTGATTCCGGTTCGGTGGCTGCTCTGCGTGGCGTGTATATATGTCCCATACTTATGTGTTGTACCGAGTGAATCGACTGAAAGGGAAGGAATAGTTATGTCAATAACTTCTGTTCCCTGAAGGAGAGGAACGAGGTACAACACAAGGTGGCCCCACTGAGCAGTTTGGCTTGGTGAAGCGGTTATATGTGCAGGCGGGGCCGTGCGCGTGTCATCACACGTCATCTGCCTTAAAGGCGTGAATAAGTGTTTCTTCAGCCATGACATGCGAGGGCGTGATATCCCATACTTATGTGTTGTACCTCGTTCCTCTCCTTCAGGGAACAGAAGTTATAGACATAACTATTCGTTCTTTGTCAATCTCTTTAAATATTGTAAAAATCATGCAATTTGCAATCCACGGTTCAACAGTTTTTTTCTATGATTGTTGCGTCTATGATTATATGTCTTGAAAGGTTCCAGAAACCTATTTTAGTTCACCATGCTGTGGTAGTCACTTTTGCAGTTATCATTTCTTTTTTTTTTTTTTTAAGCTTTCCCTGCCCTCCATTTTCTCCATCAGGGGTACAAACCTCCCCCAAAAAACCATCTGCACATACTGACACTTTAGCTGCCTCTCAGACAGGCTGGAGAGTACAAAAGCACAAGTGTTCGTGTGTGTGTGTGTGTGTGCGTGTGAGATCAAGTGTGACTGAGACAGAATTTTTAAAATTTCAACTAGCATAAAAAGCATTGCTGACCACTTACAATTCTTGTGGACTCCATATGTTATTTTCTTGTGTCTTTTCTTTTTTTAAAGGAAAGCATCAGCTACAGAATACAGTAGGTCAGAGGCTGCACTTGTACTACTGAACACCCAACAAGTGCAGAATTACACAGTACAGAAAAATGCTACGAAACAACTCTTTTTTGGGGGGAGAGGTCGCTTTGTTTGTTTTTTGTGTTTTTTTTGTTTGTTTTTTTTTTAATTGGATTGAGATCTGATGACTGTGGAGGCCTTTCAATTACATTGTCATGTTTAAGAAATCCATCATCAGGATACCCATAAGACGATGGGTACACTGTGGTCATACTCACGTAGAATGTGTTCTTAAATTATGCTAAACTTACTTCTAAGTGCCCCAAAGTGTGCAAAGAAAATATCCCACAGCAGTCCAAGCTGTTGATACAAGGCAGGATGGATCCATGCTTTTATGTTGGTTACACCAAATTTCTACCCTACTGCTTGATTGTAGCAGAAATAGAGATTCAGCAGACCAGGGAACACTATTGCATGTTTCGTAGTCCAATTTTGGTGATCTACGTGAATTTTAACCTGGGTTTTCTGCTCTTAGCTGACAGGTGTGACATTCGGTGTGGTCTTCTGCTGCTGTAGCCCATCTCCCTCAAGTTTCAATGCGTTTTGCAATCACAGATGCTCTTCTGCATACCTTGGTTGTGATGAATGGTTACTTGCGTTACTGTTGTCTCTAAATCGTAGAGATGGTTATGAGGGAAAATCTCAGCATTTCAGCAGTTTCTGAAATACTCAAACCAGCCCCCATTCAAAGTCACTTAAATCACTTTTCTTCTGTTCTTCTCCTCAGTTTAAACATCAGCAGGTCATCTTGGACATGTCTATATATGTGCACTAACAAAAGTTTGAACAGTTGTACCTAACAAAGTGGCCACTGAGTATTTAAAAATAGTAAACATGTATATAATAAAAAAGTATTTTTTCTTAATGTAATAAATATAGAAACTATTTTACTGCCATATGACAATAGAAAACGTTTTACTTTTAAAAGTCTGCTATTGATTCATCCTTGTCAAATCATTCCATTAAAACTTTTAGTTATACAAGAAAATTTAACCACAAGCTTTCAAATCCACATTCAAAACCATTAACCTTTCTGCGAGACCTAATACAACGGAGACTCATCTGCTCCACCTAGTAATGTTGGGTGAAAAGCAAAAAAAAAACAAACCTAACACTGAGTGGGAAACCATTTGAATGGTTCTTTCACATTATCAAATATAGCTGCGACGAATCAAAAATCCTATCTGGCGTGAAATGAAGCAAAGATATAAGTGGGAGGTGAGAGTAGGTGGTGTTTTGCTCACTCTCAAGGTGGAGAGAGTGGGTGGAATTAAACAAAAAAACAAAAAAGAAACGATGTTACACGAGTAGAGAAGAGGGAACGCGAGAGAGTGAGTGCATTAGTGAGAGCAATTATTCAGCAGACAATCTAATTTTCTCTTCTGCTGCTCAGTACTATAAAATTACAACTTCTTAAAAGTTCCCTTTGTTATGATAACTAATGAACACTGACAACGCACTAAAAAGGTTTGGAGTGACACTTAAAATCTCTTAATATTTAAAAATAAAAACTGCAAAACAAATTGGAAATTAAAAACTGTATATTTTAAAATTGTAAACAAGCATCATCTTACTGCAACAAACATGACTGCAATTGTTCTCGTGTTTACCTAATCTGTATTAAAGCTCTTGTTAAGCAGGAACCCAGACCTCGTTCCAATTACAGAAAAAATCCATTTCAATTTAGGTCACGGTATTAATTTTTATGACGCAGAGATGGAAGAAGCCACCAGACAGTGACAATACAGAGCTGAAATGAACGGGAGCATTTCTTAACACTGGCTATGTTTGGGCCAGATCTTACAGGCGGTCCAAAAGCTGCTTTACAGAAGCCTGTGGCGATACATGGATGGCCCACTGATCACAGATGAGACCTAATGCTGTAAAAGACAAAATGATGAGCATGAAATAGCCCTAAATTTCTTTAAGTCTCCATTCACTTCTGCCATATTTTGAAAAGATCTCTGCGTTTCGCTGTAATTTCACTACCTTTTAGAGACATTTATCAAGCCAGAAGCTCTACAGGAGTCATTTTTCAGAGAGGAAGAGAAGTGAAAATGGAGTGAGGTGGGAGGTGAGGAGGACAGGCAAGGATGGGAGGGATGAAAGCGGTACAGCAATCCATCTGAACGGTGACTGCGCATGAGCCGGGAAAAATTTATTGAGAGAGAACAAGTGACTCATTGTGTGTGCATACGTGAACAGCTCCGAGAGTTGTTTTGCTTTAAAAGATGCAAAAACGACATTGTTCAACAGAAATGAATGTTGCATTAGGAGTGAGTGATGGCACATTAATAAAATACTAACAAACAAAAATAAAGGAAACAACGGAGGGACAAAAATGCACAGTGAGGGGCGTTTTATTTTATTGTGAGTCTCTTGTTTGAAGGGGCCGTAACTCAGACAGCCTCCTGGAAGGTATGACGTAGGGTATCTACATAATATGGGCCTAGTTAAACGGTTCTTTTCAGTATGATTTAAGGCTGGTAGCAGAAGGGACATAAATTAGAGATAATCACTGGGCCAATGCTGCAGACAAAGGATCCACAGTGCACCCGCTTTAATAAAGTCTAGACTTCAATTGGTCCATTTCTAAGAATTAAGGAAAAACTAAGAACTTTTAGTGCTAACTATTGCTTATGGAGCAAACACCACACTTCTATCACTTACTGAAGGATACTCCAAAGCTCTACGGTGGAGGTTGGCTGTCTTTTGCTCGCCTTTGTGAATTCATAATTCTATCAATTTTGATAACATGCCCAACACCACTGGCTAACATGCAGTCCAAAATCATGACAAACCCCACAGTCTTTTGCAGATAACTGCAGACACGCACTGCTGTAGCTGTCCCCTGTCCTCCTTTGTACATGTTGTTGACTATCTGAGCAAATAATTCCAAATTTGGATGAATCGAATGAAAGACTAAATGCATCTTTGAGCTTTGAGTCAGGTCTTTGCTGGATTTTTTCATATTTCTTAAGGACATGACTTTCAGAGACTGTTCATCTTTTGAAGATCGTTTTTTTAGCCCTGCTTTTGTCTTCCACTTGTCCGGTGTCCTTAATTTATTTTTTAACCACACACACACACAGTTCACACCATGCTGATAGCTCTTTGGGAATCACCTTGTTGGTGCAAAAATACTATTTTATTCCTGTCAAACTCTGTTATCTTTGGCATTTTTCATAAACCGAACTAAAGAAATGGGAACAAATTATATGTTTTCGTGACAGGCTGCAAGTGACAAAGTGCTTAAAGATAGAAAAGCACCAATTTTAAATTGTAAGTTGTGTGTAGGCGCAACAGTAGTTCATCCTTTGATTTAGGTGCCTTTTTTATGCTTGAATGATTCATATGTCAGCGCTGAGTGGCTTAACAAACAAACAAAAAAAACAAAACATTCCACTGAAAATGGCCAGGTTGCAGGACTGGACTGAAAATGATTAAAATGAGAGAGAGGCAGCCAGTGTCAAAGAAAAACTTTCAAAGAGCATCAGAACGCTGGAGAACTGATACTCAAGACCACTTTAATGAAAGTAAAAGAAAGTCCGTCTCCTTGAAAGCAAAATATAAAGAAATTCTGGGTGGCTCAATGCCCTCAAAACAAGACTCTAAGAACTTTAATGGCGTTTTTATGCTTGCAGCGTCTGCCACATGATGTGCTGTCAAACTCTGTGCGTGCCACCATATTTGTGACACTTTGGCTAGTCATGCACCAGGTTACAAAAATCAAGCTGCTGCAGCTGAGCTGAGTGTACAATCGGTGTCGGTTTTTACCACCATTTTAATGATATTCCAGCACTGAAGCTCAGAGATGTACAGATATACATTTGGACATGTTGCAACAGTTTGAAAACTTGAGACTTTGAGGGGGGGAAAACCCCCAAAACACACTCAAAGTCTTTGCTTCCAGTTTTGACTTCATCTCCATCTATATCAGTACTTATGTGGTGGTATTGTCTGAGTGGTGACACCTGTTGTTCAGTAGAACACTGAACAATAGGGGTGTCTTCTTATGCTTTCCTACACCTTAATGGTGAGCATAAAAAGAAATGAAATGCATCGTGTGTGGAGGGTTAACTTGTTTCTTAATAGTCCTTAACTACAGTGTGGACACACAAAACTTCCTTTAAGGGTTATAGGAACTATGGAAAAGTTTTTGTGATCCAAAAGCACGTATAAACACACTTATGGGTTACTTACGTTTCCATGTTGTCGCCCTCTAAAACCGTCTGTACTGGTAGGTAACCTAGCCGTGGATGTTTGGCGAAGTACTTCTTAGATCGGAATTTGTTCTTCAGCACTTTGGTGAAATCACGCATGTCCTCACCTGATGTCGTCTGTAAGAGGAAAAAACACAGATGGGCGGGGGGCTGCTTATTATTTATTGTAGTGTGTAATGAGTTCAAAGATTTCCACAGTCTCTTGTGCACACATAAGCATTTGTGTGTAAGAGAATGTGTTTGCTAATTAGATACTTAGCAGAGGTGTTCTTGCAGAAGCGGTTTCCGCCACGCAAGCAACCAGTAAATTACCAAACGAGTTTGACCACAGGGAGAGAAAATCCCTTCCAAAAGATGCAGGGCACCACTGCTAAACACACACACACAGGGGCACACACACAGGGGCACAAACACACACATACAGGAAAATACACAACTCCTACAGTTGACAGATATGCGTAAATGAACAGACTCTATTGAGTTCACTCGGCTTATTGACTAATCCACGCAATTTAAGATGGTAGCTTGAGCAAACCAACAGCAATTACAGAAGAGTTATACTAAAGCTGGAGAAGAATTTGTGCATGTGTGTAAGCTCCTTCCTGTGAGGATTGAGAGACATGCATTTTTTATTCTATTGCCTCTATTACATTAGGGGGGGGGGTAGATATAAGACCCCAGTTGGAAACGAGTCAAGACGTTTCAATAAAATGACGAGACACAGGCAATCACAGTCAAACTGAAACACAATATAAAACTTTGAAATTACAGTAATCAATACATCACGCCCCAAAGTTATTTAATATCACTGACAAAAACAATGAGAAATATGAAGACACCACTCCCATAAAAATCATAAGCTAATAAAAAAAATACAATATTGTGGCCGTAAAATAAACAGTATGACAAAGATGAGAAAACAATCTTATTAAATGACCGCAGTGAGTCTCACCAAAGCCACTATAAATCTGTAACTCTCTGCAAAATGCGTTTATTATTTAATATGGACTTAATACTTTCAAAAGCATAAACCTGAAACACAATTTGGTTCGAGCATGGGGAGACAAATAAGTATAATTACATATCATGCTGATTTTTTTTGTAGGAAATAAAGAAAAACAATTTAAAAAAAATCAGACTTCTACTACAAAGGTGCGGATAAAGCTACGCTGAACTGTGAGATTTAAAATGAGACAATAAGGTGATCCACAACTTATTATTTTGTCAGAGATCTATATCTCTCAGGTTGAAACAGCAAGATCTGGGTGATTTCCTCCCACTCCTCACTGTGCTGAGGTTCAATAAAGCTCTGTGAAGATGGATATGCAGCGTTTATGAACCCGGAGTTGAGTTTCGGGGCTTTACACGGGGATTTGAGTCAAAACTTTCAAGGTTTCTCTTCGTGATCTTGTATTGATCTGGCTGTAAGCTTTACGTCAGTGTTTGAGCAAAACATAGCTTCACCATGTGTCTGTGTTGTTCTTGTACTTAGCCCCAGCCGCTCTCCCTTTCTCCTCACACATTCCCCTAGCTGAAAAACCCGTGGACACTATGCTGCTGTCACATCCTTTCAGACACATTCACGCAAACAGAAAGTTGCAGCTGTTATAGCAGACACGAGTCTGAATACTGTGGCTGACAACTTAAAATATTCATTTAATCTTCAACTTTGTTTCTTGTTTTGTTTTTTTATTGCACTTTTCAGGCTGCTGTCATGATGATTTTTTTTTTCCCCACCCAAACAAAAGAGATCTCTGCCACACTGATTACTGCCCCTCTGGCAAGATCTGCCATCATATCTCTTGAATGAGCGTGGCCCCCTTGAGTTCACAATCATATCTAAGTCTGTCTAGCTCCACTACATGAGTTGTTGGGCAACCCGTCAAGTCCTTCCCTTTGTTCTGGCTCCAAGAGAAGTAGAGGTGGATATAAACAGATCAGTTATCTTTGCTGTATTTTATTTGCAATTCATTTACATGTGTGCAAATGGCCGAGAAAGATCTCAATAAAATCTCCTTTGATTTTAAGAAAAAAATAAGGAAAGTGAAAAAGGAAATAGCCTTTTTTTTTCCACCCCATTTTTCTTTTCAGTGAAGGGAATCAGTAACCTCTTGAGTGATTACCCAGTAGCTGAGTACTAATAATTAACCAACAGATTAAGTGTTTGTTGCTGCAGCACAACTGAAAGTTAAAAAAATAAATAAAAATGTTTTTTCAAAGTCAAGTCTGTCAGGCAGCTGCTGGGCATTTTAACTCAGTGAAGAGTGATCACTGCTCCCTACAGCTACTCCTCCAAAGTCAATATCTATCCCATTTAGGAAATTGAAAAAGCAAATTAAAAGACAGAAATGAGAAATGTCGAGAGAAACTCAAGTCACTCAAAGTATGACGTTAAGCAATACTGAAAAGAGTCAGCCCACAAGTGTTAGATCCTAATTGAGGAGAAGAGCAACGTTCAATTTTGCCAAGCTCCCGTTTTTCCAATATTCATCTCTAGCTGTGAAGTGAAATTTTTTTGGCGTGGAAGTATAAAAAGATAACCTTGAGGATTTTACCATTTTTACTTTCGGAATTAAGCCAGGGGTGTTTCGGGAGGGCTGATTGAGAAACAAGACAAGGGAATTTAACAGCATGTGAGGCGACAATAAATTCTGCAATTGACATAACCTAGGTTAAAGGGGGAAAAAAGAGGTTAGTTAAAGCCTAGATGCTTCAGATTCACTAAATGTGTCGTCAGTATAACGTGATATGAACAAGTCTGTTTGTGTTTTGATTCGTGCTGTTTCTAATCTACGTTGCATCCGATACGTTTGCCTCTTATGCGCTCTGATATACGCAATTTCTCATTTTTCTGTAAATGCCAACCACCTTCAGCGCATTGGGTGACTGCCATTTAATTATCCACATTAAATGCTGTCTGTCAGTTTCATTAGAAAATTCATTTACTGAATACTTACCAGTAACTTCCATTAATCGTGTTACCTTACCATTCTCATCGTGTATATGCAGTATCATATAAAGATTTAGGAACTGATGCATTTGCATACTTTTTAACTCTAGGCTCCTCCTGCCCTAAACCCCACCTAATACTTTAGAAATGAACCTATTCTGAGTCTACAGCTTAATCTATCACAATTAATCACTGAGGCTGCTGTGAATGTCAGAGAGAAACTCCCAGCCAAGTTCAAAAAAATCTCCTCTAAGAAGAGTGCAGACTACTTTAGCTGCAGATGAATGCAAATGACTTTCAAACAATGCACATTTAATAAATAACTCTGGTTGAAACCAGACAAAGAAAAGCAGAGAGTAAGACATTACTAGAAGATTAAAATAACAGCATGCATTAAGTGCAAGATTATGTTAAAGAAATTGGAAATGAAAATGTGTATAAATGTGCTGCTGTAATACTTCAGATTTCCCTTAACGGGTATTAAAAAAAAGAACATGAATATTCAAGGGGTGGGAAGAGTGTGAGTCAGTGATTTATGACATCAGGCATGGAACGGTTTTAATGAAAGATGGGTTAGGAGGTAACCAAAGCCTGAAGTCTGTCTGAACCCCGAATTTGTGTGCTTTCATTAAATGGATGAGTGGAATGTGTGAGCATGTGGAAAAGAGATATGAGATGAGTTAGTGAGCAACGTACGTGTGTGTGTGTGTGTGTTACTTTCTTACCGGTGTGCAGTACTCCACCATTGGGTAGTTAAGCTTGTGACCCTTGGCGGTGCGCCCAGAAAAGAAGCAGCTCTGACACACGTCGTAGTTGAAATGCTTCAGACTGCGATACCTAGAGACAGAGGGAGGGCGAGGTGAAAAGTGAGATAAGTTGAGATGGGACGAAGTGTGTGTGTGTGTGTGTGTCACTTTCATGTCTTCAGGACGTGTTTATGAGTGTGTGGGCACATATGCAGAACTACAACATGACTCCTCTCCAGGCTATTCTGGAGTCGCCTGGAGAGCTGCTGACTTCCAGAGTCACTCCATTAACCTTTGCTGCATGAATATGTTCATGTGCACACAGAAGTACATTCACGCGTGCACACACACACACACACAAAATGTGCTGACAGAGTGACAGACAGTTGGATTTTCACCAAAGCACAACAATGTGACAACAACTGTTGGGATGTTGTCCTCAGCAGCAGCTGTAGCCAGAAGGCCATTAAACAGCTAAATTGAGACAGGAGCCATTCAGACATAATAGCTTAAGTCTTTTATCTTTCTCTCCTTTCCAGCACTCCCAAGGTTAGCTGACTGATGAGCTACAAAAGAGAACTATATATCAAAGGATGCAACAGTGGGCATGACACCTCCAAGTCAAATATGCCATTATGTACTGACACATAGCATATTACCTTTAAGGGGATGGGGGTGGGGGTTTAAGTCACCTTCACTTAGAAGGTGTTGAGATGGCCCTCATTTAATTCGCCAACTTTGGGTAACCAGCAAACTTGTATTGTTTGGTGATCTCCTTTTTGCTAGAATCCAGTGAATATACTTTGCAAAGAGTTGATCAATGTAGGATCAACTCAAGCAGTGAACCCCCCCCCCAAAAAAAACCCCAACAACCACAGCAGCCTTGGTGATAACTGATTAGCGTTTAGAGTTAATGCCTCTTCAGTTACGTATTGGTAATTTTAAGCCCATGCTCTTGGTTGTAAATGTTCCTTCAATGGCCGCTTAATGGCTCAGTCTCGAAACATTAAAACCAGGACGGTAACCTCCTTGAAATTAGGAAAAAAAAGACTACATTTAGGTTTTTGCAACTGCCGACTTATTCCAAGTAGTTGCAGTGACTGGCTGGTCGGACAGAGGTTGGGGCTTTTGCACTTTGGATTGAAAGGATACTGCACAGGTCACCCTGGTGGGAGGCAAACTGTCTCCAACTCAGCTCAGAGTGGCTAATCACTCAAAGACAGGTGATTAGAAAGACAGGCAAAGGTTCGTAAGTAACTGACATCTAATTTATAAACACAGATTACAAACACAGCACAACTCTGTCGCTTGCAGATAAACTGCTGTCCTGCAGCAACTTTGTCACTAATTGTGGAATTTCTGCTTCAATCTATGAAGTTCTGGCTGGTCTCAGAATCTAAGTAATTAATGTGAATTTCTGTGTTTGTAGACGGAAATAGATCTGGGATTTTCACAGATTTATCTAAGTTAATCGCCGTTTTTTTTTGGTTGTTCTGTTAATACCTTTGGTATTAAGGTTTTTATCAAGTTTTTATCTATCTTTGAACAAAAAAAGTACTTATAAAACCAAAGTGAATAACTATTTTCCACTTAACCACAAATGTATTATTAATTTTATCAAACCATCCATCTATAAACTCCAATTAGTTTACGATTCATTCCAATTCTTATTATTACATTTTGAATTTTTAGCCTTTGGGCTCCCCAGGATTTTGCTGTAAAGTCATTAAGGTGTGATGACTGCTGTCAGAATGAACAGTGCAAGAAAAAAAAAGAATACATGCAAAGGACCAAGAGTGCAAATACGACTCAGTGGGATATAAACTATCTCACTAATTTGCAGAACTGAGTTAACATAAAGCCAGTCAACTCAAACATATATGTTGACCCTCCCCGTCCGAGGCTAGTTTAAAACCTACTGATATTCAGAAGAACATGAAAACTACTTGAAACCCAGTTAGTGTCATGTCTCAAGACCACACAAAATGCCTGCTATGCATTTTTCTTCCCCTTTCATTCCTGCTCCCTGCCTTTCCTTCCCACTATCGCGCTCTCTCATCGATCAATGACACAACTTGGGAGATGTGTGCTTCATCAAATGCCTGAGCGTATTTCTCTTTCTGCTGGCAAAGCAAGGTATCCGAAGGAGGCAATCCTGCCACCTAACTTTACTTAGAAACGTGGGGTTATACCCATCTCCAGCCACATTTCCATCAGGGTGGCCTGTGGAAAACCTTAATTTTGTTTTGAAATAAATAAACCTGTTGCTCTTTCTCTACCTGTTGTTACTCAGTAAGAGCAGTAGCCAAATAAAAGATGGGGAATATTCGGAGTATGTGTTTGTGTATGTCAGTACTGTACAGGATCACAGGGTGGTCTTCTGCCAATTGTTAGCTGGGTGATCAGCTGTTTAAAAATGTTAAAAATCTGGTGGTGCACTACATGTTTGTGTGTATGAGAATGTCATTTTGTTTGTGAGTATTTGTGCACGTTCCACTGCAAACCTCCGGATGGTATTTAGTCAGTGCTGTATCAGCTGCTGACATTTAGATAAATGCCTGCCCTCCAGAGCAGACCTGCCCTTTATGCTCAACCAGGAAAAAACAATGCAGAACACTTTTAGATTTGCTGTGTGTGTGTGGAGCCTGTTACAAGTTGCAGACTTTATCACCTTTATTTATTTGGCATGTTCCGCAAATGCCGACTTGAATGCAAAATAGGAATATGTGTATTTACCTGAAGCCAACAATAGGACACTCCTTGCAGATGTTACACTTTGCCTGATGTTTCGCCGTTTCTGCAGCAGCCACTCTGTGCAGGACAGGAAGCCAAACCATGGACTGAGGCTCCAGGCGCATCCAGTCAATGAACTCCCTGGGCTTTAGCTCCACCTTATTGTTTACCTGGACATTAAAAAAAAAAACAACCAGTGGGCAGGATTAAGAATTAGGCTTTTAAATCAAAGGTTTATCAATCATATGATTTACAGTTCAATAAAAGGTTCAGCAATGAGAGCTGATGAAATATAAAAGGCACTCCGCAGCATGAGAGAAAAAACACGTAGACCAGAAATAACCAACAGGCAATAACTTCTGACTTGTTACCAAACACCCAATAAAGAGACAAATTTAAGATGACCGTACATATTAAAGTGATGAGTCCCTGCGGCTCGTTAAGGCCTGGAATTGTGAACCTAGACTAAATAACTTTTATGAGCTCTTTATTCATGTTTATTGGTTGAAATATCTTACAGTAAACAATGATTGATTTTAACACCCTCTCTGCCCTACACACCCCATAGTTGCACTGTTAGATAACAGCAACGTTGCTCTGTGCAGATACCTTTGAAAAACACTCTTAAACTCCTACTCATAAGCGCTGCTTTATACTTTTGGGGGTGTAACTGTTTATGTAACTTGTACTTGTACAGTGCTATGCATTAAAACTGCAGAGTAATCAATCTGCTTATCTCCCGTTTCAATAACTACAGTTCTTTATTAGCTTAACCAATCAAATGTTTTAAATGATTCCAAAAAGTGCCGTTACCCAACACAGCAATGTTCACAACATGTTTTTCAGCTGGATCTTTGCTCATCAGCAGACTACAATGAACCCATTGGAAAAGTCAACATATGGCGCAAAGCTTTGACATGGCTGCTGTTACTGCAAAACAAATCAAAGGCAACCTTTCCATCATGCCTGACACACAAAAGGGCAGCAAAGGCAGCAAAGGGCAGAATACATTTGCAACAAGAAGAGCAAACAATCAAAAGGAATAACATTAGTAAATGTGTCAGTGTGTTTGTGTGCGTTTCCTCCTGATCCCTTTTCAAGGCTTATGGTGTGCAGGACTATACGGCATCTCGACTTCATTTAAATATACTTCTGAAAATAAATTCCAGCTAAAATACGAACCAAAAAAGGGACATATTGACATGTAGCATCACTGATCTTATCAATCAAAACTGTCTTCAAATTATCGCAACAAGCCGTGGTTTACTTGTTTACTCTCAGCCTTTCTCATTTATCATAGCTGAGTCATAAATGCACACACCGATACTGTAAATCAGCAAATATCTACACTGGCTATTAATGGAGCTCTAGTTTAAATTCATTGTATCTGTGGCTTATTTTACTCAGTTACAATCTAGTAAATAATCACATGCTCCATGTAACATATATTTTAGTAACTGTAAGTAATCAAAGAAAGCTATATTTTGGTATTCTTTATGAAACTCTGGTTTTGCACTGACATTTTCCTTAAAGTATTAAAGTGAGATTTAACTTTAAAAAAAATGAACCTCGGGTTTGGTAACTGTTAATGCTTCTGAGGCTTTATGGGTTTTTTTTTTTTGTTATTTTAAATTGAAGGCAGCCATTTAAGATTTAGATTCATAAATGAGAACACATCCAATTAATTCCTCACCTTTATGACTTCTCAAATGGTCTTTAACGCTCCTCCACTCTTTCATTTGACCTTCCATGCACCACCTCTCCATCTCTCCTTTCCCATACATTAGTCTCATCTGCGCCTTCTTTCCCTCCTACTTACCATCTAACAGCAGAATTATAGCACTTACAGATTAATTACTGGGTGTCTCAAAGGATGACTTGATAGATGGACGGATGGATAAATGAAGGAGAGTGACAAAGGAACGGCGAAAGAGGCTATATTTATGGCGGCGCAACTCATTTATCACAGACCCCATTAAAGGAAATGGACTAAGCGACTGCCCTGTCACAGACAGGGCTGACTGACACACAGGTGGCATGGGGCTTTGCTTGTCTATGTGTATGCATGTGTAAATAAAAGAGACGGGAGAGAGTGTGTGAGAGTTTATGTCTGCCTGGTTTCCACTTGCCAACCCGGCTGGATGATTGAATGATTAATGAGCAACTGGACTACAGCTGGCACAGCAATTCACGACCAAGTCCGTGAGCAATTTATGTCCATATGAGCTAGTGTGTGCACTCATGCATGTATATATCTCCTTGTGGATATGTGCGTATTATTATGACATGACGGCGAGGCAGCAAGGTGTTCGCCTCTTTGCAATATTTCGAGAAGAAAACAGAGGGAGAGATAAAGTTTAAAACTGCCTCCCTCTGCTATTTTGGGAGGCGCGCGGCAGGAAATCAGTGAAATTTATAGCTTCCTAATTTTAATGTTTGGCTCCCATTTATGACCGCCGAAGCATGAGCCAGGGGGAGGAAGAGTGAGAGAAATGAAACAGTGATCCTGGGGGGGATGAGGACATCATTAAATGCCAGTAACGTCCAGAGGTAAACTTGCAGAGAGTGGTTAGCTGACTGGAGTAAAACACTAGAGGACAGCCAGCAGAGCACCGGAGGCCATTTG
>VUQG01022644.1:24404-35421 GCA_015106755.1 Etia nguti | reverse complement strand
TCTTTGCTTCTAAGAAAAACTGAGTTGGCAGCAGGTTAGCCTCCTTGTCTCTGCACATTGGCAAAGTACTAACGCACACACACGCACACACACGCATGATGCACACAATGTCCTGTGCAAAGCATCCTCTTTTGATTTGTTTAAGGATATAAATTCCCACTTAGTTCATTAACAGCAAACACTGCAAACAGACGACTGCCGGGCCACGCCGTACTTTCTCTGTACCCATCCACACATTGCAGCACAGCAATCTTATTTATCTGCTTCCTCTGTGAATACGCTGTGAAATCTGGGGTTTACTGGAGTGAAGGGTTGTAACTGTGCAAGCATTTGTTTTGGGACTGAGCTCTGCCTGGAGGGTCACCGTAACTCTGCCAGGGGAAGCTAAGCCTGTGTCATCGCAATCCGAATAGTTATGAATCGCAGCGCCTGGGTCTAGCTGACCCGATAAATAATGTAAGTCTGACCGAAGCTGCACCTCCACACCTACAACATGATTCACACAGCATCACTGTCATTATCAGCTCGTAAACTTATAAACATAACGCAAGACAAAATGATTTTTTTTTTTTTTTTAAATGGATACACCAATCAGCCTCAAGTTTCAATGGATTTCCCAGAACTGGACTTCAGTAATGACAAATGGTACTTTATGCAGAAATGATTTTTAAAACAGGCCGTAACTGTGTGGAAACAAATGAAAATCCTCACATAATTGGCAGATATTAAGAGATTTTTGAAGAAAGTTATGTCATTTTTCCAGAGCAAGTTCTCATTAATGTATAATCAACTGCATAAGAGACTAATTTTGAGGACCACCAATCAAAATCATGCAAGAAACAACAGATGCACACACTCACATAAACGCAGAGTCGTGCAGATTCACATGTGAGAGTGCAACCCTGAGTGTGAGGAAACTATTTATGGTGAAAGTGGGCAGAAAGTGTAAACACATGTTTGGCATCCTTTGAAAAGACAAGTATTTCACTCCTTTTCCTCCCTTAATCTCTCTCTGAGGAATCCCCACCCCACACCCGCAGCCTTTCCCCTCCACCTTCCCTACACCACCATATCACATTTTCCTCCGTGCCTTTGAGCCGAAGGGGAAACATAAATCACAGGACACGAAGGAAGAAGGAGCGGAGCAACACACGCAACCATCTGAGTAAATTTCTGTGAAAGGGAGAGACATTACGGGTGGGGGAGTTGGGGTGAAAGGGCTGCTGGGTGTATCTGGGAGGAAGGGAGGGTGGGTGGATGCTGATGCTGCGGCCATTGTCTTCGTGCCTTAAGAAACAACTTAAAATCTCGCCATTAAGGGCCTGTCACACCAACGTGGCATGCTGAAGGAAATGCGGTCTCCACAACCTGCAGCTGGTGGATGACTGTGGGGGAGGGGGGAGGGACAGCAGATGAAGCATATGCGTGGAGATCTTTGATAACTCTGTATTTCCAGTTCAGTTTTATCTAAATGGCACAATAAAAGTCACCTCGGGGCACTTTGAGAAACCCAGTGATTCCTTTTGAGCCAGCAATTTCAACAAATGTCTCTACCCGAACTTAAATAAAGGAAAAATGTAAAATAACATCCTAGGTCTAGTCAAGGCAGCCCTTGAAGTTTTTTCTTGTCTGTCTACTCCTCGGAAATTTTGTTGTCAGGGCTGCAAATAATTTCACTCCATAAAGATCTGCCCAGGCAGAAACTTAGCCCGGAGGTTAAAAGACAAATAAAAGCAATGATGAAGCGCCCAAAACTGAGTTTTTCAGTTGGGTCGAGGCTGGCTCTAAAAGTCAGTCCCCCATAGACTCTGATGTTAAAATACCAACTTATCCCAGAAACAAACATGTTTACAGGCTGAGGGTGTCTACTGTGGGATTATTGGGTTAATGGGCTATGTCCAGCTTAAAGTCAGAGTTTTCTGTGTCATGCAAGTGGCTCTCTGTTTTTTTTACTGGACTAAATCACCATGGTACCTTATGTTTGTCGGCTTGGATTAAAATCAGCATGGATTGCAGTGTTTTCACAAAGTCTTTTATTTACAGCAGGTTTTTAAGTGTATAACAGATTATTTGCTGGTGGAATACTTTGTGTGCACAACTTGTTAAGCTGTGCCTTTTTAACGTCTAGCGTGTAAAGTGACAGCAGCTCAAACAGTGCATCACGTTGTCACTGGAATTTGCGTGCAATTCTCTGGTGGTGCAGAAAATGTGCACATGTTTTTAATGCTTGATTCTAATCTGCTCTTTTTAGTCTCTTTTACACTGCTGGAACTGCAGCTACTAGAGCACAGGACACACAACAAGAATACGTATCTAATCAATAAAAGTAATTCACTTTAATCTGCTGACAAACTAAAGCGATTTCCACATTTCTTAATTAGGGAATGGGACGGTAAGCTGTAATGTTTAAATTTATCCAGCCTAAAGTTGTCAGAGCTCCAATAATCAGCTGTATATAAGAAGCAACAGTTGCTGTTATGTTTTTGTGTTCTTTATAGATCTCTATCACCATTTTATCATCATCATCTGATAACGTCTCTGATCGCAGCGGGTGTCACTCACGGGGATCATTTTGAGCAGAATAAAAGTGATGTGATGTGTGAAATGCCCCCTTTTATGTGGATGAAACCTGAAGCAGAAAGCCAGATATTTCAAGCCAGCTAAGGCTAAAAGAGCATGGCTTTGTTGAACTTCCTCGGTAGTATAAAAGCATCTGACAAAAAAAGTTTTTTTGTCAGATGCCACTCCTAGGGTGAATTGCCCAAGGTCCACCCTTGAGCAATTCCACTGTTTACAGCTATACCCTATGGACTGAGTTTGCGCTTTAATTCCATTGTTGGAAAAGGCTCGTGGCCTTTTCCATTTGACTTTCAACTGGATTTCTTGTTTGTTTTTTGGCTTTTTCAATTCAGCCTCAAGAATTTTCAGTTTATTGTTTGGCAAAGCACATTTGCTCAAATGTGGTACATGACAGCGACTTAAAACTAAAATATATACTCACACATCTCTGAGACACCATAGAAGTAATGATGTACATGCAAACAGCTCCTTTTTCAGCTGTAATCCACAGAATAGAAATGCTCTGTAGAGTTCTCTCTTTCTTGATTTAGAAACCAAACAGTTTGGGGGAAAGGAAAACAAAACTTAAAAGCCGCATCTCTGAATCCTCTAACTCCATCACTTCAGAGCCACATGTCTGTGATGAAACATTAATAAATGCTGTTCCTCTTTTATCCATTTGAAGACAGAGGATGTCGTCTGACAACACGGCAGCTCACTCACACTTCATACCATTTGGGAGATATTTCTTTCGGTGGCAGGGGACTTCCATAATGTGCAAAGCTGTGGAAAGCGACTTAGTTCTGTGACCACTTTTGTTTTAAAATCCATTATTCATGTTCAATGAGTTAAGACTGTATTTTTTGTGAAACTAACTGCATTCTTGTCTGATAATCAGTAAGATATATGAAACCTGGCTTCTCGGATAAAGTACATGCCTAGACTTTAACGCTGATCTCACTTCTTTGGAAAGCTGGTGACACAACACTGGTATTTCCACACAGTATCATCGCCTCATGCTCGCATAAAGATTTTAGAAATGTAGATGCTCCTAGAGCTATAAGCTTCAGGCAAGTGAGAAAAGATAACTCAAAAAGAATTTGTCACCGCTGATAGCTGAGCTGTCATAAACTCTCCTTAAGGAAGAACAAGAAAGGAGCTACAACTGCAGCACTGCCAGGCCAGCTGCCTTGGAGGAGTCCTGCATGTGCCACTGTGCCGTAGTGGTTATGTCTATGGTGTCACCAATGCCAAGGTAATCTAGCAGAAACATGTGCACTTGCACAGGACAGGGAGAGAGAAAGAGAGCGAGATCAACAGCCTTGTCTGGCACTGTGTTGGCAGGGCTCTTGGCATCACTGCCTGCCTCCCGCTCCTCCTCTTTGCCTCTCTCCTGCACCCCTGAAGTGCACGGTTAATCCCTAAGCTCTATCCCCATTTAAAGACAGGGACATCACGCAAACCTGCCTGTCTGCATTGCGTCCAAGCACACACACACACGCAACAACCCCCGCTCAATGCACGCACTCAGTCAAACATGCGTGCTGTTTCCTCTGTCCAAACACAGAGAAAGAAAGAAAATAGCTCCGCGGGGGGTTAAGCACTGTGCTGGCTGCAGCAGCAGCAGACTATCTGTCCGGTTTTTTCTGCAGTCCTAAAATGTCTGCAGGGGCTGGGAAGTGACAGGCTTGGATGACGAGATAAAGAGGAGAGGGGTTAAAGGCTCATGGTGTACTAATGTGCCGTGCATCTGTGACGGTATGGTCACACTCAAGTGAACAGCATGGACTATGGCCTCCTTGTCAGCAATATGTGTAGAAGAAGAGTTGCAAATATGTGCGCGCCCTACGAAAGGAGAAGTAACGTGCCTGTAGGGTAAAGAGAAGGCCTATTTTACTAACCTAGACATGGAAATTGAGAATCTAAGTGATGTGGTGCTTTTAAAGGAATTATAATCCACTTATCCTCATTGCATTCAAAAAGTGTCAGCTCATACTTTTCCATAAAGTCTGAAATATCTGATTTTTAGCCTACTTTTAAGGGTGAGAAATACTCTGGCAACGCAGCGACTGTGAGCCACAGCCTTACTCTCTGTGGCTGTTTATAAAATCCCAGTAATCTGAGACCTGCAGATCAACTGTTACACCAACGACTGGAGATTTGGCCACCTTAAATGACACACACAGAGTATACAGCAATAGATATCGCCCTCTAGTGGGGAAATTTAAAGAATGACAAGCTTCAGAATGACATTGCTCAAGATTATCTTTCGTGTCATCACAAATGAGATTGGTGATATGATAGCATCTGTTTCTAAATGACAGATGCTGCAGAAAGGAAGATGCAAATGAGAAGTAGGACAAGCAGTTAAAGCAGCGGGTTGTTGACCTGTTTACTGTTAGAAAACAAACTGTTACTATATTAAAGTGTGCTGCATGGCATGCTGATGAGACTGCACTGTGATGCGGTGTAACAGGATAGAGAGCTTAATTCTTTTATTTTGTAATCAGCTATTTGCTGGCGGATGATGACGGTCACAGAATTGACACACACACACACAAAAATTCAGAATCAGAATTATGTTTATTCCCAAGTTTAAACACATGGGTCCCTCCTCCTGTAGCTGCTTTGGGCTAAGCATTTGGCCACCAGCCACCAGACTCACACCGTCCACATCATCGCTGGGCTCTGTTGTGGGCAAGATAAACTGGTCCCTTGATCTTTTGGTCATCATAGGAGTTTTCTTCATCTGGCCCTTCACCCAGAACAATATAGCTCCTGGGAGCCCTGGAGCACACACACCCCTCCACCACGATATGGTAGTGTGTCAGAGGGGTTATCAGAAGGGAGGAAGTATTAGTAAATACACTGTTATATTACTATGCTGTTATCTATGTAATGCTATGAAGGAAAGGTTTGAAACAGGACTCCATACACATTCAAGAAGGTAATCTGCAACAGCAGATTAGGAAAACAAGAAAGAAATACTTCTTATAGGCCATCAGAATATCTAAGAGCTTAAAGCGTATTAACAACTAAATCAAGGAGGGGGCATCTTACAGTGCTGTGATTGCAGCCATTCCCCAACTATCTGTGAATGGTACTCACGGCCATTGATCAACGGTCTTTGATTAGTGGTTGTTGATCAATGGCATCATGACAATTTGCATATTAATGATCAAGAAACTGACCTCACAGCCCATTTTTCATTCAGTGGGCTAGTTTTAGTCATTGTGCAAAGGTACTGTTGGGGAAACCTGCAGTCAGCTGAGAATTAAGATGACACTTGGATGAGTGACAAAACGTTTCTTCCATGTAGCTACTGGTGACTGCTGCAACCTGCTAGTGACCAAAGCAATGACAGGGTGTCTATTGCAGCACTACATATCACTGTATGTCTCTTTTTGACCTATTTCATGCTAGCAACTGCCAGCAGCAAGTCACTACCAGTAATAAAATACACACTTTTCCCTAGCAACCAATGGTTACCAGGGGCCTACTGACTTATCTCTAAGGCTTTATCAAACAACTTTACAGCTAATTCTAAGCTACTCTCAGTTGCTCCTTTGTCAGAGGGTTACCGCAGCTGATAGCTCTATAAGCCTGTTACCAGTCACTTTAGTTAGGCTTTTGGTCCTAAATGAAACAGCCCTCATTAATGTGATCAGAAACAGATGTGTTTACCCAATTCTTCATGTCAAAATGCCCATTATATTAAGGTGAACAAAAATATAAAGTAGGCTATTGTGCAACGGCACAAGTGCTGTGTCCTTATCGTCCTGTGGAGGGCAGCAATAAGCCACAGCGTCTCCCTCGTCGTCCAAACAAAGAAGAAGAAGAAGAAGAAGACAGAGTGCTGACGCGTCTCTCTTCTCCTCTTCTTCTTCTCATTCACCGACGTGTCAGTCTTCTTCTACCCGGAGCTGAGCAGCAGACAGGCCGTTCAGTGAGGACTCATGGCTCCCAAAGGCAGCAACAAGCAGCAGTCAGAAGAAGATCTTCTCCTTCAGGACTTCAGCAGAAACTTGTCGGCAAAGTCCACAGCTCTGTTTTACGGAAATGCACTCATCGTTTCTGCCATCCCCATCTGTGAGTACCGCAGAGACTGGGGAAGCTAGCTGCTGGTAATCGCTAATTTAGCTAACACTGAGTGAGTGTTGGAAGAAAAATGAGAAACCGTCCATAAAAACGAGCTTTTCAGAGCCACTGCATTACATATTTAAGCTCACGTAATGTTCAGAGATATAGCACATAAGCACAGTTAATAATATTGATCAGGAATGCTAACGTGACCTCGTAATAACGCTGTGATATGGAGTAACAAATGAATTAAAACACAAAAAAGCTTAGGGAGATATTACTGGAAAAACTCCAGTCCCAGATAATTAGTTTGATCAGCTGTTTGTGTTTGTTTTTCCTCTCTTTAGGGCTGTTTTGGAGGATCTGGCATATGGACCTGGTCCAGTCTGCAGTTCTGTATGCTGTGATGACTCTGGTCAGCACCTACCTGGTTGCTTTTGCCTACAAGAACGTCAAGTTTGTGCTCAAACACAAGTAAGAAGGACAAATCCACTACACACGCGTTGCTGCTCATAGGTTTGGTTAAAAGGGCCTCATATTACTTTATTTATTTATACCTTTTAACTTCTGTTACACGGGGACAAGGACACAAACATATAATCATCAGTAGTTTGAACACCAACAGGCAATCAGACTGTGTCTGTGGAGTTAGAGCTTTTTTTAATTAGATCAACTTGATTGATAGATGTGACGTTATTTACTGGGGAAACTTTGAAACAGATTAAGAATCAACAGACCGAGTAAACAAATGATTTTATTATTTCTTATTAGAAACTGAATCTACTGGGGTTTGCTGTTGTGTTTTAAATTTGATTAAAGTCTTAATGCTCGTGATCTTCCCCTCGTCACACTCCAGGGTCGCACAGAAACGTGAGGATGCTGTTTCAAAGGAGGTAACCAGGAAGTTGTCTGAGGCTGACAACCGCAAGATGTCCCGCAAGGAGAAAGACGAGAGGTAAAACGTAGTGTACACGTAAGCCCAATTCAAATTCAGCAACTACACGCTCTCTACACACTTGCCTTTGCTTATCTGTGTGGAGGGTCCACCAATTTAGGTGGTGTTTCAAACCAATTTGTCAATGGGTTATAAAGCACTCTGACTCTGAGCTTGCACTGATAGTTTTACATACCTTATTCAGTGGTGTGACACCTTTTTTTGTCTCTGGGAAAGTTGCAGATTAATGTGAGTGTTTCTGGTTTGTGTCAGTATTCTTAAAAGTGAAATGGCTACTTGAGCCCGAAACCCTCTAGCAGCCAGAGATTCAGCTCCAGCGGTCAGGGAGTGGGAGTAGGGTATGGAGTAGTGTTTGTACTGTGTTCAGTGTTGGAGAAAAACAAACTGAAAAGCTTGAATATTTTGAGTTGTATGTGGTTCTATTGTCTGCCCTTAAGGGACAGTCCCATCTTGATACAAATCCACAGCCAATAAAGACCATAGATTGTAGTGATCTTAAAAAAACAAACAAACATATAAATGGTAAGTACTGGGTGGTATGGCTCCTACAATATTAGACTTTCACTAAAGAATTCACTGTATTATTGCTGTATTTAGAAACAATTATAAATTCTGTCAACTTTATCTTTAACTATTATTTTTTTTCTAGCAAATGAATTACACAGGCAGAAAGTCTTTATAACTGTAATAAATGTATGAAAGCAACAGTCAGCTATTGTGGTGAGAATGGGACAGATGATTACAATTTGACCTTACAGGTTTACAATATTTTAGTGTGTATTATATTCATAATATTTACACTATAATCTCACGTCAACATATCACAACACCCTCTTCTGCCAGGGTTAGGTGCTAAACTCAGGTACAGTCTTTTCTGGTCACATTAATGACCGATTTATCCTCACTGGTCTCGCCTTAGTGAACGTCATGGTACATCAAAAGTCAAAAGTATGAGGATAAATCAGTACTGAAGATCAGAGAGTCAGAGGTTATATAGAGGGAGATGTTGCACCAGTTTGAAAAGAAGACACTTTCTGGGAAAAGGTTTTGTCTGAGCGGCGACTCTCTTAGGAGAACACAACAGTGAGTACTCACACCCTCAGCACTGGTATAAATGTTGATGGAGCTGTGGCACTGTCACTGTTTGCATTTAAATGGACCAATCCAGTGAGCACAAATAGGCTATAAAGTCCATGTTTGACATCAACCACCTTGTTTCTGTTCACACACGGTCTCTAACAAAGTCTGTGTTAGCCTGGTACATGTATGTGACAAGGACGACATTCGGTTTTTATCTCCTGTCCAGAATTCTGTGGAAGAAGAACGAGGTCGCTGACTACGAGGCCACCACCTTCTCCATCTTCTACAACAACACACTCTTCCTGGTTCTCGTCATCATCGCCTCTTTCTTCCTGCTCAAGAACTTCAACCCCACCGTGTATCCTTTCCCATCTGTGTGAGAAATGTGGTGGTATATGGTTCATAAGTATATTTAAGTTGGGAATGTATGACAGGTTTTGTTGTAGCACATTTATCCTTTTAACACATCTTAACAGATTAATAAAAACCGCCTGCCTGCCCAACTTCACAAACTAACATTTTTATACTTTATATTTTAGTCTATATTTAGTTGACTAAAAGAAAAAACTCCCTAAATTATGACTAAAACTAAAGCAAAACTCCCTGTCAAAAGTAACACTGTATGCTTCATATCTGCACATAATGTCTGCAACCTCTCTTATCGGTGTTTACCTTAACCCACCTTTTTCCAGCAACTACATTCTGTCCATCAGTGCCTCTTCAGGACTCATTGCTTTGCTCTCCACCGGCTCAAAGTAAAAGAAGAAAGGGGGGGATTGGGTTGGAGGGTAGGAAATGGGCTAAAGAAGTGAACACTTGTATTAGGAACAGGGTTTCCAAGGGGAATATGACATTTCATCTTCATGAAATTTGTGATCAACTTATCTCCAGAGGTGTTTCTACAGATCTGTCTTCTGTTGTTTTTTGTAACAAATAAAGCAAGTCTGTTTACTTGTCATCTGTGTCATTTGATTTGTGTGTTGTTCAGTCTGCTTTTTTTACAGCTAATTTAAGAAAACGACACCGGGATTTCGTGTAATTATTAATCTGTTTGCATTATACGGTCCATTGATTGGCTTACACACCATTTCTATTGGCAATGCTTTTATTTCTAATCACACTTTCATATAGAGTATTTACAGAGAAATCACTGATCAGGAGGGGAAACAATACAATGACAAAAAGAACCAAACTCAATGTCTCTCAAGTGTTTTTCATCCACCCAACAACACGTAGAATCAGTGACCTCTGAATTTTCAGATCTGATTATCAGGTAGGACTCGTACCAAAACCAGAAACAGTTGATGTGGCACATTACAGGATTTCAACCAGTTGAAAAACAGCCACAGATGACTTGCTTGTTGCATTTTAGAGTCTGTAAGAAATTGAGAAGACCACAAGACAGCCACTGTTCTCTCAGACAACAAGAAGGTTAATGTCCAGCTTGCATTACTTTTTCTAATATCTGTAGGACTGCTTGTTCCCGGAGTTTGTGGAGCTGATAATCTGTAGGTTTTGCATTCCCCTGAAAGCGGAATGCAATCCATTTACAGAAAAGCTACCAGTCTAAAGAATCAGCTCCACTGTTCGGTGACATAACGCTCCCGGAAAACAAGGAGCACGATGGAGCTCAGTAAGCGCATCACTCAATAGAGAATAATAACAATTTAAAGACAGCAGTTTCCTTTTTTTTAGCTACACTGTCAGTGTGTGCTTTATGCTTACAACTTTCTATTAAAGTGACACAGGAGACAGATTAGGCAATCAAATAATATCATCTGCATACATTTTTTTAAAGTCTTACATATCTTGTAGGCCAGAAGCCAAACCCCATTTACCAACTTGTAGTGAAAGACATCCCTGAATTTATTCCTGTCGAAGGAATTCAAGGCACTCTGCCAGGTGGCCACAGTCCAACAGTGACTGACTCAAACTGATGGGAAAGCTGTTGACTTGCACACAAATTTAAAAGTTTACCTTTGTGTCACAGTCACAGGTATTTGCCACCAAAAGCTACAAATAAGTGAACAAAGCAAATATAGATTCTGCGTAGGAAAAGAAAGACAAAATATTATGTATTTTTTTCTTGTTTTCAAGGCATTTTGGATCCAACTCTAGTTTTCCTCCAAGGCCACACTTCTTAAATAAGCTGTGAGCCAAACAAATTTTAGTGTTTCATCCCAAAACAGGTAACAGCATGTTCTGCATAACTGTAGGCATTTGTAATCTAATGAGATTTCCTTTGATTGATATATATATATATATATATATATATATATATATATATATATATATATATATATTTTTTTTTTTTTTTTTTTAATAATAAATAAAAAACATTAC
>VUQG01022643.1:18380-29804 GCA_015106755.1 Etia nguti | reverse complement strand
TTTTCTTTGACGCAGCTGCTGCAGCAGCCAAAGCAAAAAGGACAAAGCAGCTCAAATGATGTCGTGGAAGGAAAGCATCTCCAGCGGTGCTGTTGTGTTGTTCGAGTTGAAAATTAGACCCATCCCAGTCACCAAGCGAACAGAAATGTCATGTCTTTGATGTGTCCATTTAAGAGTTGTCAGTGAAGGAAGCAGAGTGCTTCTGTGTGTGTGCGCGCACGCTAACCCCCTCCTGGAGGGGTAAAGCTGGTAGCCTGGGGGCAGACTCCACAGGTGGAGATGGCAGTAAAAAAAAAAAAGTGAAAAAAAAAAAGAAAGAAGACAGAGCATCTACAGGAGGTCCATTAACAATAAAAATCCCCCCCATGGTTACAGAGAGAGATCTCAGACACAAGCAAGTTCTAACCTCTATAAGACAAGCAAACTTTAATAAACTTAATTGGCCTATACAAAAAAAAGAAAGAAAAATGCTTACTTCATGGTTAAATCGTTTGATGAGCCAAGCTTCCGAGGCATCTTAAATGTAGCACTCCTACATCACTATTCAAATGTGACTAAACTACACTGACGGCCATTTTGACTAATGAGACTGGTGTTGACAGAGCATTAGGTGGAAATAACTTCATGTTTGATTTCCAGCAACTTCCTAGGCTTGCACTGCGCTCTGAAAATAGCACATCATATGCAACTAATAGCATGAAACAACACGTGAGTCCGGTGATAAATAATAAACTTTGCATCTCTCATCACATCCCTGACTGATCTCTATGCCAATCAACACATTACAGAGCTGTGAAATGCTGCAGATGTCCAGGCAACCCATTCAAAGCGGCGGCAGCAATGCCTGATGACAGAAATGGACTGCAAATCATGCATTTGCACCAAGAGCTGCTTCCCCAGATAGAAGACATTTCTCTGATGAAAGTGGCCCCACAAGTCTTTACGGCAGCTGCGGCGTCCACATGTAAGATGATAAGACACACAGCATAGGTTGGGATACACAGGAAACCCACTAGAGCGGCTGCGGCTAGCCATCCCCAATTATGCAGCAGTCACGGAGAGACTTAACCAAACAACCATTACCTTTATCTGATCGTCATTTTCGCAAGATTTCCTGTGTCTTTAAGAGCAACGGTGAATCGCTGTCTGCATTTTCAACTGTGGTGTCTGAGTGCATGTGTCAGAGAAGACACCGTTAACTGAAAGGAGGCTGAAAGCCTGCTCGTTATGATACAGGTAATTAAATCAGATACATGCTGGGAGGGGAAATAAAATCCACACCAGTACCACGTAAACGTTACCTGAGCGCCAGTTAAACTTTTCAGCCTTGTTTTCTCTACCTAAAATATACTGCATGTTTCCAAACACTTAATCCACACTGGCTTTCAGCACACTATTAGCAGCTACAATCCGGCTAACCGAATACTAATAGATCTGATATCCCCCAGTCTCTAGACACACCAACGGAGAAGAGAGCGCACTCACCTTTATCAATTTCCACCTTTTCGACAGGAAAAATAACGCTCTCACTGGTCATTCGGCAGCGCACACACAGACCGTAACTGCTGTAAAGTGAACCGGCTGTCAAAGCTTCGTAGCAGAAAACCTCCGCTGCTCTTCACCTTTGTATCTCTTGCTGTCCGAGCACTCCGCCGACCGCCTCTCGGTTTGTTCAAATCAGAAGTTCATCCAAAGTTGCAGCGGTTCGCCCCGCCTCGCGACGGCGATTAGGTCACCGCCTCCCTGTAATCCTCTGAGCTGTGCTCTCGCGATATGAACGGCTACTGCTTATCAGACTGCGTAGCCTCGCGGTGACACGGCGAATTGAATTAAAAGAGAGGCCGACCCAGTGCTGTTGAAAAAGGACAGGAGAGAGGGAATGCGTTGCTCTGGCAACACAGTGGCTGGGCTTTCAGCGATGCCCCCCCCGTTTTTTAATTCAAGCCAGTGATGTTGTGGCAGGTTTGCGTGTTGATAAACACTAGCTAATCTATCTATCTAATGCTTGTATCGAAGACAGAATAACAGGAAGCTACCTGCTGGAATGTGTTTACCCGGTCTAAGAACTATCATCTGGTTTTTAGCTGCTATATTGGGATATAATGAAGTATAACGAAGGTACTCTTCATTACTTAGATAACAGTACTGAGGGATAATGTTGGCACTATTTGTGTAAAAGAATACACGCATCAAAAATGATAAAGAGAGGCATTAAAATATTTAAATGTATCTATATCTTGCTAGTTCTCAGATATGAACCACAACGTGGGTCACAGATAAAACCTATCCACTACATTTGTTGACATTACCCATTTCTAGGTCCAATGGCTCTTAACTTCCATCCATCCATCCATTCGCTTCCGCTTATCCTTTTCAGGGTTGCGAGGGGGGGGGGCGCTGGAGCCTATGGCTCTTAACTTACCCAAAGAAAACAAAGACTGAGACACATTAGAGTATTAAAATTATTAGTGTAGCTGGTTTTCCAGGTCTTACAATAAAGAATATAAAATAAAGAAAATATAAAATAAAGAAATATTTACAAGGTTTAGATGCTTTAAAAGTTAGTAGTAAGTTATCTAGCTAGTAGACATCTAAACATGGTGGTCTCTCTTAAGAATTAAAAAAAATATGGCACAGCTATAACTTTGGACTTAATAAAAGGAGAGAAAATGAAATATCAGCAACTTTTGGATGGTTAGTGAAGTTGGGCTGGATAAAATAATAATCTGGTAGCTATTTTAGCTATTTGTATATAAACAAATGCCATCACAAGGAAAGTAAACTGTCAAAACTTAAGCCAAGAAAACATCTGAGATTACAGTTAGTCAATAATATGTTTTTGTGTGGACTGGGTCAGGAAGGTGGGACAATCCTACCCAGTCCGGCCCATTGACTAATATTAAGTTCATGCACACATTGCTCAAGAGTTGTCAGTCATACACGTAAGACATGATGCAACCACTAGTTCCTGGGGAAAAATGTACACATTTCCTGGAGTCTGCTGGCTCTCACTAGGTAAAACTAAGTTGCTGCCCCAAAAACCTAATAATCGCTTTTTTGTGTTTTTCACCAAATAATCACTAACTACTAGTTAGTAAAACCTCCCTACAAAGAACATTTTCTTTAACTTTAAAGGTGAACCACCTCCATTTCCGGTTTGCGGTTCACTCCGGCTCAGAGAGTATCTGGACTCTGTTTGTGAATATGTGTTTTTCTTTAGTGACAGGTGGTTGCTAGGGGGTCAGTCACTGGTCTGTAGGCCAGTGTAACTGGGGCTTTCACAATCATTTCCTTTGCAACTGCAAACCTCCAGCAACCACTCAAAACTGAGTAGAGAATACATGATTTTCTCTCATGACAGTTGGTTGCCAGATGATTGCAGATTGGTCTCCAGACTAGTGTGGATGGGGCCACACCATTGGGGATGGTTAATTCTACATTGTCACCATGATTGCCGCACATCCAAAATGCCGGAGAAGTTAACATCATGTGGTTAGTGGTCACAGTTAGTGTCTTCAAAATCTCAACTGGCATGCACATGTCACCCACGGCCACCACAAATGTGTGTCATTCATCATGATGGTAAAAACCTAAAACTATATTTAATGTACAACTCAGAGTAACTAAACATGGTTGGGTGTAGTTCTTCAAATGTCCATGTTCAGGCTCGGGCATTGAGATCCTGAGGTTAAGGTTAGGTTAAGTTGCCATGCTGGGGCTAGTTGGGAAAGTCTCTGGTTAGGGTTAGGCCATCAAAAGCAGTGGTTATGGATAGGGAAGATGACCAGGTTGAGTCTCCATATTGTTCAGTTGCAAGATCCTGAAATTGTTATTCATGCTATAAATGACAGTACAGCCCCTAGGACACTCTAAGACAGCCATTATTAATATCCAAAGGTATGAGTGCTAACTATATAATTAGCTAGAACCAATTGGAAGTATTCAGATAAATAAATAAATAACACCAAAGCTAACAAATAACCTTAATATTGGATGCAACTGGTGTTGTTTTCACATGTTTTCACCTCTGAACTCTGTTGGGGAAAGCAATTGGTACATGTCTTTTGTCACACACAACAGGTGAGGGTACATTTTAGACACACTCAATAAATAATTGCAGGACACAGGACACAAGATGGCCATCTAGCAGCAAACTATCGATCACCTGACTGTTCCCTGCACTATTCTCACAATGGCACAACTGGATGTCACATAGACTTTGTGCTATTTTTTTTCACTTTCATCTCTGTTGGGTAATGTCTGGTAAATTTAGGAGTTCCAATGTACGTGAGAAAATTATTTGAGATGTTTGCTCTGTCATTCAGGAAGTTAAATCACAACAGTGTAAGCAACTAGAAACTGACAATGATCTTAACAGTTCGGTAGGACTGGTGATCCGGTGTTTGGAGGAATTTGCTCTTCAGTCTCTGAATCTGATGTGTTTGCTATTAAACCATACATATTTATGTTTTTATGTTTTAGTGCCAAGTATTTAAATGGGAGTCACTTATTGTAATGGTAAAGGTGTTTTAGGTAAACCTAATTCTAACACTTTCATCTATCCCAAACCCCATTACAACACAATAGTGGAGTACAAGTAAAGGAAAAACTAGCAGAACATTTAAAAGAGTGCTTCACTGATGTGGCATTGATGCTAACACTGTCAGACTCAGAGTAGATAAAGAATAAAAAAATCCCTGTTTTCTTATACCAGGTCAAAGTTAGGGATTGTCTTTTGTCTCTGCATATATTTATTAGGTGAAAGTAAAGCGCCAACAACCATTAAACAACAAAAACAGAGGATCTTACTCATCAACAGCAACTGCTGTGGCTGAGAAATTAAGTCAACATGGAAGGCTCAAACAATGCAATTACTCCATTGGCTATTGTTGGCTCCAAAAGCAAGTTAGTCCTTATAGACTGCCATGTTAAAATGTGCAACTTTAGACAAGTAAAAGCTTTTTTGCAGCCTGGTGCAATAAATGGGTTTGCCCTCTGTGGATTGTTTACCCCATGAGGATGATTTTATTTTCTTTAATAACTTGTTTCTACTGGTACTCGTGTTAAGGGCAGGGCCACTTTGATTGACAAGTGTCATGACCCAGTCAGCTTACCCAGTGGCGTCTGCAAGGCCTCACCTGAACTACACTGAGTCCCTTTACTGGATCCCTCTACTTTTTTTGTGCTGTTGGAACCTTTAATTTAATTAGCTGACCAATACTTTAACATGCTGGATTATACAGACCATTCAAGAAGTCTTGTGTTCAGTTTTGATGAGTGAAATTCTATCATTTTATTAGTCTGTTACTTTGCACTAATAAGCAGATAAGTATGTCTGTGTGTTGTCTCCCAACAGTTTATGAATGCAGCTTCCTAACCAAGCTAGCTAGCATTAGCTCGCATTAGTTAGTACATTACCCTCTTGTGCAAATATGCTGACTACTTGCTCGCAAAAGCCAACATGGCAGTGGCGACTATGTAGCTAACATTGAGGCTTCAAAATGTATAATCCAAAAGCAATACGTGACATCACAGTAGCTGCTTTCATCATTAATATACACTCACTACATATCATTAGTAATAGCTGGAACAGTAAAAGGTGGGGCTCATTGAGATGCTATTGTAAAGTCAGGAGAAGCGTTCAAATCCAAAGACTTCTAAAGTAGTTAAAACACACAAATATTTATGCAGTGCCCACTCTGGAGCGCGAACAAGATGCTGCCCCAAGTGGATGAATTCAACTATCTCTGGGTCTTGGTCACCAGTGAGGGGAAAGAGGACCAGGAGACTGACAGGCAAATTGGTGATGAGGAGGCTGTTATGGTGAAGATAGAGCTGAGTGTGAAAGCACCATCAATCTGTGTCCCTACCCTCAGCCTATAGCCATAAACTAGTGACCAAAAGAATAAGACTGCAGATATAAGTGGCTGACATGAGCTTCCACTGAAGGATGGCTGTATTCAGCTTTAAAGGTAGGGTGAGGAGCTCTGTCTTTTTGCGAGGGACTCAGAGTAGAGCCCCAACTCCTCCAGCTTGAAAGGAGCCAGGTGGTTCAGAAATCTGACCAGGCTGCCTCCTAGGTTAGGTGTATAAGGTGTGTCAGTCTCTTGACTGGCTTTGGATGACTTCTCCCCCTGGAAGAGGTGGAGTAGGTGACTGGGGAGAGGGAGGTTTGGACATCTCTGCTTAGACTGATACCCCAAATATTCAGACCTGGACAGTGGAAAAAAATGGGCAGATGGATGAATGTCAAAACCATGACAGGTAAGAGGCCTACTACAACTATGCACAGTCATTTAACCCTGAGGCGCATGAGTAGGAACCTTTGAACGATACTCAAACAGTTCACAGTGATTGAATAGTATTTTTGCTTGAAATGTCCATTCCTGCTCAAAGCAAAAACTTTATGATTACACCGGTTTATGTAGCCTCCAGGAGCTGTCTGCAGTACCTGTAAACATACTTTGATGTGCCTGGTTGTGTCTGTGCCAGTGGATTTCCCCATTAATTGCTCCTCTTAATTAATGGGATTTCTGCTTGAAACACAGCACTTAAGTGAACGTACTTCCTACCACCCCAGATTATTTGGCAACTTCGAGAAGAGTTCTGTGATGTTGTTTGAGCAGCCTCGAGCTTAATAACCAGAAATCCTGTAGAGTGTAGCCTATTAGCAAATCGCATCCACCACTGCGGCAAAAGATTTAGAAAGATATTACATCCACATTAAAAAAGTCCCTACTTTCTTCAAAAACACTGCATTATTTATTTCTTCTTAAATTTTTAATTAGATAAGAGAAAGAGCATCGCCCTAATTAAAGTAGCTCAGCAGGTACCAGTGTGAAGAGTGGGTGAACAGTATGAAAGACACAAGATTTCCACTCTCTCCCACATAATCACCTGTGAATAGTTACAAACTTATTCTGTATTCTCTGTCCCCAGCCTGTCTTTTCTCCTCTGCAGTTAATAAATGCGGTTCTAGTGGCAGCAGTTCACATTCTCATCTTCATTTAGTCATTTTCTCCCCAGTTAGCTCAGCCTTTCCTTTCATTTCTACTTTCCATATGTGCATCCATTATTGTAAAATGTCATCCAGGATGACATAAAAATCTAATAGAGACAAAGGAAAAGAGATTACTGTCATTAAAACTGCTCTATTCCTGTAACTCTGTGGGTCTTAACACTACCCACCCCGTTCTGTCATGGGGCGGATATTTGTGTGGGTGGTTTGTATTGTTCTCTGGTGAAAAAGTGCTCCCTCAGGATTAGTCCAAGTAGTCTAATTGGGTTAGCTGCAGAATGCAATTGAGTTTGGATTAAAGAATTGAAAAGACACATCGGCAACAAGATTCACTGCTTGTTATACCAGTAAAATAGTGAAGCATCAGATACTTAAGCAGAAGAAAATAATCAATTCATCTACAGGTGTTATTATGAATTCTATACAGCTGAGAAGCGAGTGTATTTATGAGAATAAATGTGACAAATGTAACTTCTGCATTCATTAGAAAAGCAGCCATGCAGAGCAGAGGGGAAGTTATCGAGGCTTCTGAAAACATGGAGTCCTGATGTGTGTGTACTTTGTGTGTGTGTAACAAACAGCTGCTGACATTTCTAGCTGTGAAAACTTAATTTCCTGCTAATTTTCTTTGAGTATGTAACTGAATTGAGAAGGATAGTGAAGAGGAACAGCTGTCTATAGCTGTCATTTTATTTTAGCCATACTTTATCTACCTTATAATTTTTTTTAAGTATTGTTTTACATCTCTGTTATGCCACAGAGATGTAAAAAATCCAATACTTTTTAAGCCTGACATTGATTTCAATATCTTACCCTAAGTTGTTTATACAAAACAAGTAATGGGAAAACAAAATTTCATAATGCAATTCACAATCATCATAACACTGTAGCTGACACCCAGCTTGATGTCATCACTGATGTCACTGTGATTCAGCGTATTTTACTAACGCATTTCCACTTTTTCCACTTATCTGCATAGATCTGCACAGCAAAGGGGATTTAATTTAAAATTATTTTTTTTATTTGAAATTTGGAGCATTAAAACTGAAGAAAATACTTTTGATTACTGTTGCACATCCTGATAATAGTTATTCAAAATAAATAAATAAACAATGAAAAGTAAAGTGTATAACTAACATATCGCAACAGTGGTACGCATGTAGGTGCAAACCGTGAACTAGGACAGTGAAGCCAAATCCCTGGAATGCCCCAGTTACATATTAATTATATACAGTACGTAACAGATAGTTATTGTTTTTGTATTATTAGTATAAATAAGTTACAATTCCACATTAGATACAAATACACTATACGGAAAGAAACATTGGGCTTAATCTTTAAATATGGGTGTTTTCATTCCCATTCCCACCAGTGTATGAAGTCATGCAGTCTGCCTTTGCAAACATTTGTGAAACAATGGGGTTTTCTAAAGAGCTGACCGACTTTGAGTGCGGTACTGTCATATGATGCCACAATTGCAACAAGTCAGCTGCACTGACAGGGTAGTTGCCACTAGTCTGTATTAACAATAGCACAAAACCTGTGTGCTGGGAGTTTCATGGTGGAGCCGATGCATGTAAGTTTTACATGAAGTGCAATGTCAGACATCTGTGCCATGTGTAGGTGGCTTTTGTCCATATAGCTAATACATATACTAATAAATATAGTACATAGTACATTTTGTAGAAAAGTAGTACATTAGTACTTAACCTCTGTCCACAATTTGTTTTTAATCTCATGGAGTGTCTAAGGTAGCCTCTTTATTTTCTTAAAAGTTACTTTTCCCACTCTTATTTAATAACCAAAACTTACATTTAGTACAAAGCAATAGAGTGGCGTAAGTCACAGATCAGATAAGTGGTGCTTTTTGGAGCTCAGTCTTTATTACAGCACTCTCTTTGCATCACTACACATTATCATATCTGATGTTAAGACTGCAGCAGGCAATTATTACACATCTGAGTCAGTTTAAGATGTCAAGTAGTGAAGAGTGAACCCAGAAAAGGACAGGGGTGGAATTCCTTACCCCGTTACCCCTGGAAGCGGAGGAATGAAAAGAATGGGGCCCATTCACGAAGTTCCACTCAAATGGTGCTCCTACACTAACAGAGATTGACACGAGGAAAGCGACAAGTTCTTTTCACACACACTGGCTCTTTTGTCCCCTTTACTAAGGGGCGTAATGCAGACAGTGCGCTCTGAAAATAGGCAGAATTTGATGCGCTTGTTTTACATAAGTGGAAACCAGTGTTTCTTGATTGGAGTGTGTGTGCAATTAGCGCTTTGTTGAATAATGTCATTGTATAAACTGCTAGGGCCATTTACTCGGCTGAGTGGCAGCCGTTTCAGAAAGACAGGAGGGGAGGGGCTATTGATGATATTCTCTCCAATCACTAATTCGAAAGAGAGTAAAACACTTTACCCATCCACCCCCCCACTTTAACATATGTGGGACATTTTGAGCACATGTATGCCTTGTTCTTAAGATAATCAAATTCAATGTGTCTTTCAACCTTAGGGGTAAGACACATCTGATGCTGTTAAGGAGTGTCTTGATATAAGGACTGCAAAAGTTGTAGCTAATTTTGTGAAGATGTCTCTGCATGGCATCTATTGATGCACTAACACCAGCCCCAGTCCACTCAGCGTGAAGCTCTCCCAGGTTGGACTTTTCTTGACCATAGTCCCAAGGCTGCAGTCATCCCTGTTGCTTATGCACCTTTCCCTTCTCTTCTAAGTGACAGTCAGCACATCTTCCCTATGACTGTGGTTGAGTGTACTGAACTAGACCAAGAGATAAATGGTATTCATAGAGTTTTAAATAATTTACTAAAGCTCAATATGAAATATTCTAATAATATGAGATACAGGATTTCTGATTTTCATGAGCTATAAACAATAACAAGCAAACACCAAAACAAATAGGGGCTTAAAATATTTCTCTTTGCATGTAACAAATACAGTTTATCTCTTAAAAAATAAGGAACGAAAATGAACTTTTTCATTATTTTTAATTTTCCTTTTCTTAGATTGACTAGTGTTGTAGCATGCGGATATTAATCATATAATAATAATATTGAACATTTAAGATGAGATTATTATTATGGTAACGCTTGCTTATTAGAATCAGTGACCCCAAGCTTATTGACTGAGTGGTGACACTAGAAGAAGTCGAGCCAAATTTTATGACCAATCAAGGACATATCCCAAATATTTATTATACAGTGTCCAGTTAATATTAAAACTGCGTACTCTAGGACTGGCTGTCTAAATTCTTCCAGCAGATGTTTGTGTACTATCAGATGAGTGAAATATTTCACTATCATGGGTTCATCTCGGCTAGTAGGAGCAACGCAGAAAGTTGTCTTCCTTTTCTCCGTCAAATTCTTTCTCCATTTACCTGTAGGGTCTGTGAAAATGTTGTACATAGAAAACAAAAAAAAACCTCTATGAACTATAAGGGAAAACAATCTCACATTTGTTTCTGATTCTCTACCAAGTTTCTTGTATGTACCTGAAATATTCTCGTGTTAACGATGAGTTAAAGACACCCCAAAACAAAAACTTCACAACATATTTGAAATCAAAAATTCAGAAGTAAAGCTACCTAACAGGAAGTCAATTAACAACTGAATTTGGTACAATGATCCCATCAGAGAAAGAAAAATTTCTGTACTAGAACACAGAAATGCTAATGTTGTTTATCATGTCTCAATAATTATCCTTGGATTTGTCTTTTCTTGTACTGTCATTCAAAGTTTGCCAGTTTACTAAAGTCGTCATACTAACACTACGAACTTTAACATGATAACTACATTTGGGAAAATTATAGTAAATCTTAAATCTACGGACGTTAAAGTCTTACCAATACATCTGTTGGAGTCTGTAGCCTGCAGCATTTAGTTCAGTAGTAATTAGTTGGAAGCAGAAAGTATACTAGAAGCCCTGTGCAACCAACTTTATTTGCACACACTTCAAAAGTCTTTCTATCACGTTAGGTGTCACTTTCTAAAACAAACATAACAGAGACAAGACTAAGCAAGAATTAATTATTATTTATTTTTGTGTATATTTTACGGGTGTAGCTCCATCCATATGCTAGAGGCAGAATTGATTAACTATGCCTTAAAATAAGGCAAGTGTTTTGCTTCATTATTAACTTTCAAATTTATTCTTGCTTTTAGTCTGGAAGTAAGAAGGGCATAAAAATCAACAGCAACAGAATTTAAAAATCTTAAAATCTTTTGTTTTTCTGTCTTCCACAGTTCTTAAAGGGAGCTAGTATGCTAACTTCAAGGTTCTTGTGTTTATTCTTGGACTGAAACCAGATTTATTTAGAACATCCATTTTCATTCACATCAAGCAAAACTAAAAAAAAAAAAAAAAAAAACCGTTAAAAATTTTTT
>VUQG01022643.1:0-12431 GCA_015106755.1 Etia nguti | reverse complement strand
AATTATTTTTTTTTTTTTTTTTTTTTTTGCTTTCTGCAGCCTTCCCACTCAGTTTGTTTTTTAGATATTGTTAAAGGGGATAAATGGAGGTGGATCTCAAGAACAGATAGCTTTAAAAAGCATAGCGTAACCACAGGTGGCATGAGAAAAATGGAGGACAGAATGTTTCAGTGTTAGAATTGGCTGTACAAGAAACCTTCAACCTACACTGCTACATCTGAATGTGTGATTTAGAGTTTATTTTCTCCTCTGATTTTCTGGCTCACTGTGACCATAAAGCTTCAGCTCTATTTGGAATGGATGCACTGGCGAGGATGCTGAGAAGTGCAGAGCGAAGGGAGATGGGGGGGTCTGGCTGGGTCTGGCTTGGCAGGGTGCTACAGCAGTTAATTAAAGCTGCTGGGCAGGTATTTCGGGATTAGGAGTGGGTGTGTGGAAAGGGCCTCTGGTGGCCTTAGCATGAAGTCATCATCTCATGAGTAATAGTGGCTGTGAACACTTGAGTGTGCCGGTTGTTTCTCCAAATGCTTGTGGTTGTGTCAGTAGAATTTGCTTGATGCGGTGCATCTCTTTGTTATGACTGGCGCTTGCTTTATGGCACTGATCGCTTTTACCAGTGAGACATCTCATTAATGTGGCGATGAAATGTCATTTTGCTGGACAGTCAATCATAGGCTTATTCAACTAGCGAGTAAACACTCTTATGTAATGGAGCGTGTGATTATTTTTCCTACTTTTATTTTCTTATCATCGTACAACATTGGGATTATTATTATCGTTATGTAAGATTTGCTTCATCATTGGGAGAAAATGGCCTGGAGGTATTCTGAAAACATCACAAGACTGTAATTTGCCAAGTCAAGATCACGAAGAGTAGAAAACAAGAAAAATAAATAAATAATTGGTGTTTTGTGATCTTTAAAGAACACATCCGCAGGATGTTAGCTGACATGTTCAGTTAATAACTTTATTTATTTCAGACCTTCAGTCTAACTCTGGGTCACGCCACCTACAGAAATACTCTGACGATGCGGCTGAATGCTTACATGATGGGCAGGAGGAGGAGGAGTACAGAGCACTACTGGATTATTCTGTGGAGCGGGGTGGGAAGAATTATTTTCTTTTGAATGCGAATGAGACCAGAGAGGTGGTGATCGACTTCAGAAGGAAGACGACGGCAGCACGACTCCTGTCTGTCCTGGGACAGGATGTTGACGTGACGGAGGAGCGCCAAGTACCCGGGAATCCACATCGACAGCAGGCAGAACTGGAATACAAACAGAGAGGCTGTGCACAAAAAGGGGGATAAACAGGTTCTACTCCCAAAGAGGCAGCAAAACGATGGAGTTTTTTTTTATCAGTGAGTTGTGATGAGTGCAGTGTACTTTACTGCAGCATCAGAGAAAACTGTCTCTGTGAATGTGACTGGCTCCAAACTGGACACCTTTGAAACTTGAACAAATTGTTGCACATCATGTGACCACCTTCTGCACCACTTACTGGACAGGCAGTGGAGCCCCTTCTATAACAGATTGATACCACAAGGACAGGAAATGTTTCATGCTACATGGACTTTATAATACAATATATCTGTCTGTTAAAGAGTCATCTGCAAGATCTTATCTTAATATGTTCTGTAGTGTATAGTCCTGGGATTTTTCGTCCTATCAAACTGAGCGTGTACTTGGCGCGCAACAACAGATCTCGGGGCTCGAGGTTTCCCAGCAGCATGGTGTTCTTTAACAAGTGGATCAACTAATTTCACTTGACCTTTCAGGGGTTTTAATGTTGTGGCTGATTGGTGTGTGATTGTTATACCTTCTTCCTCCAGGTGGCCTCAAAAATTGCCGTGACACTTTTTGACCATGAATGAACTCTGTCCTCTGTTTTTATCAGGGGAGCTTCTCCGTCTTTCTCCTCCACCCCCACACTTCTCCACACACATATCCATCCAGTTATGTCACTGCAGCTCCCAAACATTCCCTCATTTACGCTCACATACGCTGACACACACACACACACACGCACCATATGGTTGAATGTCAGACAGCTGCAAGACCTGAAGTGATGTGGCAGGGGATTGTGTTGCAGAAAATGATGATGAAGAAGATAATAATGATAGCTTCTGCTCACAACAGCAAGAATGAACTGCCTCCGTGTTTAGATGTATACGTTTGTACGAACTGTGTGTGTGTGTGTCTGTGTGTGTTTATGTGTGGGTGCTTTGTGTCAGCGTGTAAGCCGACTTGCTATTCTGTACGTGTGTCCGTGTGTCACTCAGCCTTGTGATAGATACCGAGTTGTCACATCTATCAAGCAGACAACAGTTCCACATGCATATTCATCATTATGGTAATTTCAGCCAAAGCGCTTTAATGAGTTCACAACATTAACAGCTCCGATGAGGTGATGAACAAAAGCTTTGCAGCTTTTTTCCCCTGTCCCTGTCACTGACTCATAATGAAACATTTATTTGGTACAGTTTTCCTGAGTGTGCTAAGCAAATGTGTAGGGCATTGCTGTATAGTAAAGCTGACACTTTTATTTATTTATTCCTCGTGGTTTAGGAATAATGTGGGCAAGGGGATGTTTCAAGTATTCAAGTTACGTTTAATGAGAGTGACCACCAGATGGCAATTACATTCATATGTGGAAATGGACTCTGCTGTTTATCCGCTGTTGTAAATATTCCCTGTGTTACAGTATAAACGACACATTTTAAGGGACTCGCACTCTTACAGTCAAAGCAGGCTCTGGCAAACTAATGGGGTGAATCTGTCACCTAGTGGTTAAATTAAGAGGTGACACAAAAGCAGCTCTCGTTTCATCAGCAGAGATCTAGGGTATTGTTTATGTAACAATGCAACAATGTGAGTTTGGTGACAGAGAGTCTGGAGACACATTAAAGGAAAATCCTGAGTAAATCAGTGGAGAAACACAACGAATGCAGATGTTCATGAGTGGAACATTGATTCACCGAATGGTTTGATGAGCATGAAAATGATGTGATTCAGATGTTTAACCCAATTGAACATCTATGGGAGATTTTGGACTCACATGTTAGACACAGAGAGATGTCTTTCAGCTGCCTTGGGATTGCTTTGATGTCCCACCAGAAGAGCCGGAGGAGGTGGTTGGGCAGAGCGAGTTTTTTTGCATGCTTAAACTGCTGCCTCAACAACCTAGACCCTGATGGATGGATGGATGTTTGACCACACTACAGCAAGTGTTTTGATCCTTCCATCTTGGCAAGTCAGTCACAAGATGCACTGAAACGTTTCATGAAGGACCTTGTGGCAGTGAGGAACAGTTTGTGGCCCAGCTGCAGAAGGAGAGGTGGGGTAAAACTTTTCAGGGAGCAGTGTCAGTTGAGTAGGTGAACGAATTAGCTAATCTGTGCCTCCTGTGACACCTCGATCTTCTCGGGTCTTCTCACAATCCAATTTAATTTTAAGCAGTCACCTCAAGGCACTGGAAGGTAAGGACCATATAATAATAGAGCCCCAACAATCAAACGACCCCCTGTGAGCAAGCACTTGGCGACAGTGGGAAAGAAAAACTCTTATTTAACAGGAAGAAAGCTCCAGCAGAACCAGGCTCAAGGGAGGGCAGCCATCTGCTGTGACTGGATGGAGATGAGGGGAAAGAAGAGAGCAGAGGGAGGCAGGACAAAAAAACCCACTGTGGAAGAGAGCTAGGGTTTGAGAATAACTAATGATTAAATGTAATGTGTGTATAAACACATATAGAGTGAAAAGAGGTGAGTGGAGAAGAAACAGTACATTATGGGAAGACCCCATCAGTCTAGGCCTACTGCAGTGTAAATAAGAAAGGGTTGAGGTTGAAGTTTATCACAGACCTATTGGCACAAATACCACAGGAGACCTACTGGTGGTCACCCATTTGCATGTAAACTTAGCATAACAGCAGTGGGGACAGAGCATCTCCTTGGTAGATCCTGCACTTCATGGTGACCTATGCTATGGATTTGAAGGTGGCCTCTAGTGTTGTTTGCCACATCCCCATTGAGTTCCTGATGAAGGCTCTTGGGGTCCTGTTGATCTTGTATAGTTCTAGGCATTCCAGAATCAATGTGTGGGGCATTGCGCCATAGGTTTTCTTGTAGTCAATCTAGGTGGTGCAGTCTTGGGCAACTGGTCTGTCTACCAGAAGCTGGTGTTATGCGCCTCTGGTATTCTTGCCAGTTCTTTTCTGTGCCTGCTCATGTGCTGAGCCATGGGCCTGTTCATCTTTGCCCATATGATGCCTGACAGGAGCTTCCATGTGGTACTGAGGCAGGCTTTTGGCTGGTAGTTGGATGGGACTGGTCCCTTCTGGGGGTCCTTGGGAATCAGGACTATCCGGGCTTCAGTCGGACATTCTGGGTGTCTCTTGTTGACTAGCAGCTGGTTCATTTGAGCTGCCAGACGCTCATAGAGTGCAATTAGCTTCTTTAGCCAGTAGGCATGAAACATGTTGGGGTTGGTGCTGTCCAAGTCTTCATACTTGAGACCCTTTCTTGGATATCTGCTAGTGTGATGGTTACTGGTTACCCTGTTCAGGGATGTTGCTGTGATCTGCTCTTAGATCCACAAGCCACTGAGCATTGCCGTTGGCTCCCATGTGCCAAGTATTGCCCTGTCTCCAGCCTTGGTGGTGCTGTTCTCATATTGTTGCAATGCCAGTGTGAGAACACCTTAGATGGTTCCGTGAAGAGAGCTGGTTTATTCTTCTACCTTCTATCTCTCTGGTGTACCTCTTCAATCGACTGGCCAAGGCTGTGAGTCTTTGCTTGGCAGTTTCCAAGGGTCAGGTATGGGCACCTTGCTGTATTTCTTAGGCACCTTCTTTATCGCACCTTTCTGCAGCTCCAATATTTGGTTAAATTTATTCCGTGCTACCTTGATCTTGGCCTCTAGTCTCCTTCTCCATGGAGGGTTCCTGCTCCTTGTGCCTGTTCATCTTGTAGCCAAGCATTTCACTGATCACTCCTGCCATGGTCTAGATCAGCTGTTTGGTTCCGGTGATGGTCGCAGTAGGGATTGTCCATAATGCTGCAGTCCCATCTTCTAGTAGACTTTCAGAGGGTACTTCATGCAGTCTTGGTAACCAGCTACGGAGGGTCCAGGTTTCCAGCTTCGCCATGATCCTATCTTTCAGGTCAGCTGCTCTAGCAATCAACACTCCTTCTTCCATCATACTTGGGGGAGGTACCCCATCTCGGGTACATATATATAACAGTTATCATCAATGCATTTTATGTTTACTATGAAACATATATCTGAGAATTTAAATTTATTGGGCACACCTATAATATGTATCCATCAGCATTAATTATGTGTAAATGATTGCCTCTTGGATCACGGTCAGAGAAAATGGATGGATAGCTGTATTTTCTAAAAGGAAAAGAATAAATGAGCACACTCAGCAGAAAATAAGTTTTCACTAAGATTAGAAGGAGAAAAATGTATGTGGGTCTGGTTGTGTTCAAATTTAAAGATTCGGTAACTTGTGCAGCTCACCAAATTTTAATTGTAACTCAATGCTAGTATCATTGTGAGAGGTGCCATGCTACCAGTGACCACCAACTCTTGCACAACAGATTGTCTCGCGTTTTAACTTAGTGTGGATTCAGTAATTAACATATTTATTAAGTAACAAATGCATTAATACTTACAAACATCAGTAATATGTTCACTGGCAGCATCCTTAACTTGTAGTTACTAGATGGTAATTGCATTTTTTATGGTTTGGTTTATACACTGGCAACAACTGGCCAAATAGAGGGAAAGACAGTGGTTTGGTTTAATAAAGAAATTTTGAACACAATAAACTGTATTTCAGATCCACTTCAGATTCATTTTCTGTCTAAAGTGAGAGCAGTTCAGCATATGATATGATACCATTGCCCACACATTGATAATTATGTCACAATACAGCAATTCTATGTTACTTAATACACTGCAATACCATCATCTGGTAAGAGTAAAAATAGCTATTAAAAGACAAAAAGCAGGAAACGTGTCATTTCAGGGATTCTGATAATAATTATTAAAAAGGGGTTAAATGAGCAAAGGTTTTATGTTTTTGCCATTAAAATCTTGTTTTTAGTACCCCAACAATTAGCATAGTACTATGTAGTGCATCTCCAAATCATATTTAGTGATTACCAAGAAGACATCTGGGCACAGTGTCATATATCTGCAAGTATTTACTCATAAACATCAGACATCATTTCTTCAAGGTTAACATGTTGCATGTAATATAGTTACACAAATGCAATTAAAGTAGTCTGAAAGAAAGAGAAAAAAAAGTTCCTGAAAACAACAGATACGTTGTGTATCTAGAGTGTAGTCCAGAACATCATTCGCTACGACATACCGCCGCTTCACATGTTGCACACATTAACAATTGTTTTCAGTAGCATTTAGTAATACTAAGTTGCAAAAAATGTAGCCAAAGTTCATCTTTCTGTGTCTTCTCTCCATACAGGCAACTCTGGTCAAATGCTTCACTTATATTACGGTTAGGTGAATATTAACTTCATTGAAGTTACAATAAAAAGAAGTGTGAATCGCATGCAGAACCCTCATTCGTCCTTTGTTAAATCTGTGAGCAAACAAAAGAAAAGGCGTCTCCACTGAACTCTGTACAAAACAGCTATTAAAAGAACAAAATGATTGATACATTATTATCTTCACAAAGGGAATATTTCAGACCATCGAGAATACCCATGTGGACTTTTATACAGACCTCTACAGTGAAGTTCATGACGTACACTTGCTCATGAGTCTATCAATCTACACTGCTTTTAAAAACATGGTATGTACAATGCAATAAGCAGTCATCAATCCACCTGTACTATAGTTTCTTCTATAAACAAACTCTATAAAATAATAAAAATACCTTCCGTTTGCTACAGGGAAACTACATTATTTTGCTCTCAATGTTTCCCTCGCCATAGACTGGTAAATCTGACCACCTGGATAATATTACAAGCTGCAACACTTCCTCTGTAGTCAGGATATGCATGAAAACAATGCAAAAAAAATGCAATAAAGTGGGTGCATATATTCAGAATCATTTCACTCCATTGAAGGACGCCACTGCAAGTGCAAATAAAACCAAAAATGAACAGAAGAAGAAAAGCAGGGACGTAATGACCATTGGACAGCCCGAGTGCTGCTTTTGCAATGCATATAGCACCCTCTTGTGGTAATTTTTCACACTGCAGCTAAAGCATTTAAAGGTAAAAAATTCTGATTTCAACCAATTCCTCTATACTCCACATCTGTGTAGCTTATAAAGAAAACATTATCAAATCTTCATTTTCACCTCTTATGGAAGTTTTGTGTGGATTGCCAAATTTGCAGTGGATAGAGATTGCATTTGGTTACAAAGACGTGCTAAACTGTTCAGAAAATGGTAAACATTCAGTTGCAAGGAGGCAAACAGCATTTGTTTCAGGAAAATATTTCTACCTTGACCCTTAAAACTGCTCTCAAGTGACTTGTTAGCACTTGTGGCCTTGCCCCACCAAACTAAATTAAAATACTAAGATGAAACATAGCTGATATCAAAATTACAGACAGGTGAGCCTCATCCTCAGGTGAGAAAAAAAGAAAGAAAGGGAAACACATTTTTCCAGGAGTGTGCAAAGTGTGTGGCATGTGTGACATATGTTCAGTCAGAATTCAAGGTTTTCCTCTAACACCAGCAGCCTTTGCGTTGGTCACCAGCAGCACTGTCACAGAGTCCCTCCTCTTCCTCCAGAGCAGTGAGATTGAGCTCGTCGTTAATGGACATCCGGAGTAGATCCAGGTCCTTTTTGTTGGCTGCCAGCACCTGCTCAGCCAGTCGTGTAAAAGTCTTTGGAGGAGACACAGAGACATGATGAGACACCCAAGGAATTTCCCCCTATGATGCAATTACAGGTACATGCATTTCTGTGCATGGCCTTGAGAGAAGTGTCTCCCCGTGTAACCTCACCTCTGTTATATTATGATTGGTGAAGGCACTTGTCTCAAAGAAGTCCATTCCATAAGCCTTGGCCAGCTGGAAGACAGATTACAGTGAAAATTGGAGCAATTCAATTTATTTAATTAAAGGTTTTTGAATGGAATTAGGAAATGCCAGTTTAAAATCTCAAAAAGAAATGGTGACTATGAACTCCCATTAGAATAGAAATGCTCCATTAAACGGAAAAAAACTGAGCACTCAGGAAACGCTGCGTTTCTTTAGCGACGCCTCCCTCTCTCCTGAATAATCCCAGTTATCTACACAGCAAAGCAGAGCCACAAAATCCCCTCAAAGGTTCTGATATGTCACCCGTCTGTAGAGTTGTTCAATTGTGGCAAAACTAGAACATCAGAACTAGAAAGAAATCAAACTTGGTCAACTCAAAACAAAGCAAGCTGTCCTTTCAGTTAAGTAGAGTTCCTTGAGCCTTAGCCAACACTCAACTGAAAATAGTCAATAAATAAACAGACATGAACTGAACGAAGAGGACTTGCCATTGTGAATAATTTTAAGTACATTTTCTGGGCATTTTGGGAATGAACCTATGAATCTACCTCTATTTTATTTATGTATCATTTAATCTAAACTGAACTCAAGTTCTGCTAGGTACATATAGCCATCGATGCCAGAGTGACCCACCTTGACGCCTTGCTCAGTGGCCACCTGCCTCTTGTCCACTTCATCTGACTTGTTCCCTACGAGGATCTTTTGGACCTTGTCAGGAGCGTACTGCAGGGGTTTGTGATGTGGACACGAACAGATGTTTACAGATAAGGGAGAAGAGTACAAAACAAAATGAAAGTGATAAGAAGGCAGAGAGACGTTTCAAATGCCAGGAGAATGCAGAGAGAGCGACAGTGTACAGGAAATGAGACCTAGATTAAAAGTAAGTGGGAAGCATGCCAGCATCAATAGGTGATATATTTGGAAAGACCCATAGAGGAAATTACATTCATAATGACTAAATTAATAGCATAAGATCACCTGGGAAATGATAAAGGGGAGCGGAAGACGAGAGAGCTTTATGAAGAAAAAGTGAGCGCATGTGGAATATCTTTCCGATATTTATGACAAACAAAGACGAAACACTGTAAACGCAGCATAGCTGTCAGGTCAGTGTGTTTGGTTTCTATCGCACCATGCCAGCCATATGTTCTTCGTCAAGCTGGAGCCTCTGCACACTTGGCATATTTGTTACTTCGGGCCTTTCGACAGTGTTGAAGAAAAATGTGCCTGATTTATCGAGTTCTTAAATCCCAAATCACACTGACTCACCTCGTCCACGTCGCTGGCCCACTTCATGATGTGCTGGAAAGATCGCTCACTCGTGATGTCATATACCAGGAAGATCCCCTGAAGAGAGATGGTCAAAGATTTTAAAACAACAACAACAACATACATATTTTTCCAAGCACCTTTGAGATCCATGTTTACAAAATGTTCTCAGTTGCCTGAACCCTTTTTGGAGCGTTTCATAACACGTTCCTATGATTCCCATAAACAAACCAGACTAGCACTTGGAAAACTGGCCGCCTCTGCTGGCAGTGTGTTCTGTGTTGTGAGCCACAGTCTGGAAGAGAAATCCACTCAATTGTTTTATAGCACAAAACAGGATAAAGAAACTTTCCTTTCAATTTCATTACCAGTTTCTGGTAAATGGACAATTAGGTTTCAGCCAGTTTAACCTCTTTAGCAGCCCAAAGCAAATTTCACGCCAGAGGAAAGTCCTTCCTTTGAGGAAAGGAAGAAGAACATTTACGACACCAATTGTCTGAGATAAAATCCTTTTGTTGTGAAAACCTCGCGGTAGTAGCTCGACCATGATCCCTTTAAGAGAAGTAACATAAGCAACTGTAAGGATTAGAGAAGGGTTATTCTTGTAGCTGGAACAAATTGAATTTAAAACAGATTAGACTTAAATTTGTACTGCGTCTGTGTAGAAATAATATTACATCAATTTATGGCAGAGTAACTGAAGGAGACTTAAGGTCAGCTACCTGTGCTCGTCTGTAGTACTGCTTAGTGATGGTCTGGTACCTTTCCTGGCCTGCAGTGTCCCTGCAAAACAAACATATATGAATATTCATTTTGTGATTATAATACAATGACATGGAGCGCAGGAGGCTGGTAATTAGAAGTGTTGAGGCTAAAGGGGACACTTTAGCAGAATCTTGACCAGACACCTAAAATACCTTTTAAGCTTTTCAGAAAATAACAAAAAAAAAGGGCAAACTCTGTGGTCAGCGGAGCTTTTTTTTAGTGACTCTTGTGCAGCTTTTGCGGTGTCACAGTTAAGACTTCAGGTAGACGGATGTATGTGAAATGGGGTTTATAGGCTCTCTAGATAAAATGCAAAAAACTCACAAAATAGTCTTTTCTAAAAAAAAAAAAGAAGTTGAGCGATTTTACTGAGTTTTATCAATTTTTTTGCACAAAAAGAAAATTCCCTCATGCGTTTAGATTTCTACTTAATTCTACAACGTCAGTGTGATGCATCAGTGGTTAAAACTGGGAAAATGTCATCACTCCAGTTGTGAGTTGTGACAGGGTACAAACCCCAAGTTTGGTGCTACAAAAATACTTTTGTGCTCAGAGCAAATTTACACCATCATCCTTTCAACTGCATCAAGGATTTAGTATGCATGAAAGATGGGTGACTAAAATATACGTGCTATCTTCTGGGTGAAGTCAATGGAGGAGGGCTTTAAACCTGGATGCTATCTGAAGGCCGCCAGATGGCCATAGTTGTGGTTGAAAAAAAGACATTTTATCCTATAGAAGTCTCTGGGAAAATGGTTTTCTGTGTTGACCTCTATAAACACCTTCCTGCTGAGTTTTTGGACTCATTCACTCATTCTGGATCTGGGACACTGGATTAAAAAAATATTTTGTAAATCTTGGTCATACTATGTCTTTAAATGGAGAATTATCTGTGGTTTGAAATCACACACGTGGTGGAAACACTTGATGCTTCAAAGTAGAACTTTCATCTGTGGTTGTTCCTTTTGGGTCACCTTTGATATAATTATCTGACAAATAGCACGGCTTGTTGTGCACTAAAATTTCTTTCAGCTTCTGCTGTTTGATTTTAAGAAACACAGATTTTATTTTAGCACTAATTAGCAATTATGCAATTTATGAATACACCTTGCTAACCAAGCTTGTTATCTCCACCCTTCAATCCAAATATGGTCCCTTCGTGCTCCAAGAAACCAAGATGGTGGTGGCCTTAATGCCTGACATGAGGTTTCAGAACAGTAGTCCACATATCAATAGCTGGCATTATGGTTTACATAATACTTTTTAAAAAAATTTTCACGTGCAGTCTATGGCTAACCCTCCAAACAACGTACAACGCCTTATAATAAGATTTTGTCTCTTTCTAGTTTCTTACCATATCTGTATACGAACTTTGATACCATCTATTAGTAGTGTCTTCATTTTAAAGTCGACCCCTGCAAGGGAGAAGATACGATTAGGAAACACAGCATTACATTCACAGAGTAGCTTTATTTGATATTTACCCCAGAGACAGCCATGCACAGCCTTAATGCTCTGACTGTTGTCAGAATTGTATACCCTCTCCTTTCGGTAAGCGACTAACATTAATTAACCAAGCTTGTCCGACAGACGGAGGTTTACCACTATCTGCTCCAGCTTTGCAACATCATAGGAAGCATTAACACAAAGAGAGGCACATCATCCCTGTATAATCAGCCTGAGAGAAGGTCGAGCTAATGATCCAGTGAGCAGAGTGCTCGTTTAGTTCAGTCCTTTGTATTGACTGCGTGGGGGAGGGGTTGGGGGGTGGAACAAGAAAAAAAGACCTATATGATAACTAAGCACAGCATAACAGCAAACAGGAGGGATGGGAAGAAAGAAAAGAGAGCTGAGAAGGGGTTAAGTAAACAGTCACTCACGCTTCAGTGATCGCTGATCTATTTCAGACAGCTGAGTGCGATATTATTCACAGAAAGTCAGACAGGGGCGAGTTTATTTTCTATCAGGAGGACTGTCCATTTTTGAACATATATGAGAGTTTTTGGTTCGTTTGCTTTTTTTGGCATTTATACTTACTTGTAAATGTGCAACAATTTATGGAAACATAGACAAATATACATGGAAACACAGTATATAAAGCAAAAACTAGGTTTTGTACAATTCTATTGAGCTTGAAAGTCAATATTTGGTATGACCATTTGAATTATTCAAGCCTCAGACAAGCTTTCTTGTAATTTCTTTAAGCAGATTCAAAACTTCAAAGCTCTACTTTGGATGTTGGCTGCCTTTTGTTCCCATCTCTGTCAAGATGATCCCACACTGCTTCAATAATGTTGAGGTCCGGGCTCTGGGGAGGCCAATCCATGACTGATTTTTGTGCACTGTGGCGTTTTTCGTTTACCGTACATGCA
>VUQG01022641.1:0-19909 GCA_015106755.1 Etia nguti | reverse complement strand
GCCCTCTTGAACATCTGTTTGTGCACCTCTTGATTTTTCTAATCTCGCACAGGTACTGCAGTCTTCGCCGCCAGTTTTTCCCGCCTGTTTCAAAGACGGATGCAAGCAGAAGCTCAGAGATGTTCGGGCCACGCTGACCAATGGGGTGACCGTAATGTTCCTTAAAGGTATAGTCACTACACAAAGAGTAGTGTGTAGTTACAGCTTCCAACAAACTGATGCATCCTCATTAACTTATAATTAATGTAATAAAAACATACAGCAGCATGTTTGCGGTTTTGGAAGCCCCCATGTTCCTCCGCCATATTTGAATGCAGTGACTGGACGAACTTCTGCCTTCTGACTGATTTTACGTATGTGGCTGGAGACGGGCCACACATGTGGAAGGAGAAGCTGTAGACATTTGGAGGCATATTTAAATTCTCATATTAAAGATATGAAGGAGCACCGAGCATCCTCTTCCTCCTCTTTTCTTCCCGATCTTGTCACTGTTACTAATGTCAGCAGGTTAGACATGTGACGCTCATGTCTCCAGACAGCTGACAACAACAAGAGCTGGTTATAGGCTAACATTAATCCAGCTAATGCTAGGCTCACGTTATCACAATGTTAGCAGACCCACCGGATCATTCTCTCCCACCTGTGCAAGGCCACTGAACACAGGGAACACATTACTGCAGGAATTAGACCGCTCCGCATCAGAATGAAACACGTTTCAGTCGCTGTACGGCTGGACTGCACTCTACACCTCCGACCTTCATTCACAGTGGCTTTTTTTACACATATTTCTAGTTACAGAAATTTCAGAGGTTTATCCCTCAAAACTGTAAATGCAAAAAAGTTGCACAAAATAGTTTCCAAGCACAGGAACTTTGTTTGGAGTGTCTTCGTAGTTTCATTTTTGAGATGCACTCATTTTTAAAAACTGGATAAAACAGCATCAAAATCAACTATTCCCAACAGTGCAGTTTAAGTTCTGAGCCTCCCAGGAACTATACAGAAAGGCACAAAGTCAAACATAACTTTAAAAACACCAGTAAACCTTTGAAAGGCCCTGTAGGGAAAAAAACTACGTTTCCCACGAAAAATGATGTCACGTCCTGTTTTTACAGGTAATGGCGGACATGTGACAGTCCGCGCCGACGTTTATTCCAAAGTAGGAAGTGCTATGAACAGCTGATCAGATCAGCAAAGCGTGTTTCTGGATTTTAATGATTTTGTTGCTGCGAGCACTTTTTACGTGATTTTTGCACGAAGACATTAGTGGAAGGAAACCGCGACCTGAGACAAGCTGAATGCATGTCCATATGCACCTCCGCCCTGACTCCCTGCATCACTTTGTTTTTCATCAGACCTCCTGGCAGGTAAAGTTCAGCTTTTCACAGGTGCAGATTTGGAATAAGGAGGTTTTCCTCCTCAGCGCCACAAGCTCACTTACTTCTGTGAGAACAGGTCCCTGTAGGGGCTGCCGTGCTGCATGGCGATGCCGTAGCCTTTACTGCTCATGCTGCTTCCTGACACGGTGACGGTGCAGTCGTCGTCCGTCAGGGCCGCGTACTCCAGCACCGCCATGTCCCACAGGAAGGCGTACGGACTCTTCTTTGCCTGCAGACACAGAGGGGACACGGTAACGTGATGGTTTAATATTCATTATCATCAAAACGACTCTCAAACCGCCTCCAGAGTTACATTACTGGATTCAAACCTTTCTACAAATATTTTATGTTTAAATTCTACAAGGACATTTTTTCTGTTTTCAGGAATATTTGAATATTTTTGGAGTTCAGACTGTTTGTTTTATTAAAGTTTAATAATCATCACTCTGGTTCTTTGAGCTGTTCACAGATCATCTCCTCCTATCCCAGCATCCTCCTCTTCTACATCCATGAACCTCCTCTGAGCTCTTCCTCTCCCTCCTGCCTGGCAGCTCCACCTCCCTCCTCTGCACATGTCCAAACCCTCTCAGGCTCTCTGACTCTGAGCCTGCTCGGCCTCCACGTCTCCAATCCATCACAGCAGGTACCTCACCATCTTTAAACCTTCCCTTTCACTCGTGCTGCTCTCCTTCTGTCACAATCACGCCTGACACTCGTCTCCACCCACTCCGTCCTGCCTACACTCTCTTCTTCATTGAGCCAGGGTATTTAAACTCCTCTACCTTCACCATCTCTGCTCCTTGCATCTCCAAATTTTCCACCTGTCAAGCGGTGGCACGTTTCCTGTGGGATAGTCGCAGCTCCCTCTAACTTTGATGCCATCTCTGGCCTTCACTGGTTCTCTGGTGGATTTTGAACTCTGCTGCTTTTCCCAGAGATAACATCAGAGGTGCAGATGTTTCTGACAGCGCTGGTGGAGGCGGGCTTCATCCAGAGGAGAGCTAAAAAATGATGTAAACCTGAAGTCTGCTCCAGCTGACCTGACGCTGTGCAGAAGAGTACAGACTATATTTACGCTCAGATCCTGATTCAGTTCCACAGTGACTGTGTCACGTGTGGAAATGCACACGACACCATGGGTATTTATTAAAGTCGCTGGCGACTCGTGTCACGACTGCACAGTCATAAATATTTGATACTGCCTCAGATATCCACGCTTACAGCCTTTCTCTTGGACATATTCTGTCTTGAATCCATTTTTTATGTTTGCATTTTTTTTCTTCACTTGTATATTTGAAAATGTTGACATGGAAACACATTAGCTTAAAAATCCTGCAGTGTGTTGCGGTGATTTCCTCCCGTGCATGCATATATCTCTATAAATAACATTAGAACTGTGCAGCTGTAGACAAACGCAGCGCTGTGATGTGCTCTGTAAATGTGTTTAAGGTCTCTTTGTGATTCTAAATACCTGCAGGAGTGTTAGTCAGCCTGGTGTGCTGCTCCCAGCTGGGTGAGGAGGTGATTGAGTGGTGAGGAGGTGACAGTAACACAGATACGGGAGCAGCAGCAGGTGGGGTTTAAGTGGATGAGGTTGTAGGTGTTTTTTTCACTGTGTCAGCAGATCTGCTGCAGGAGCATCTGCCTCCTTCAACCTGTTCACTGTAACTGAAAACTGTGTGCGCTCCTCTTTCTCCTTCCTCACAGGGAGTCTTCAGATCGTCCCCGCTGTTACAAACTAATTACGACGTCACGTCTGTCTGATGATCTGCTGCGCGCAGGTGCTGCTGTTAGCGGGGGGGGGTTCCCTCTGGGGAGATGAGGATTTGCAGCACACTATGCTAGGAGAGGACACAGAGACGGCAGAGGAGACATTCCTCTGAATGTCTCCTCTGTGGTTTGGTGCCTCCGGTTCTCTGATGAACCACAGAGAGCACAGAGGGCACCAAACCACAGAGAAACCCCCGACCCACTCTCACAACCCCGAGAAAAGCCCACGGCTCGTCTGTATTCAGCCAGCGGGACAGCGAATGCTAAGAAGTGACGTCAGAAGTCATCTGAAGACTCTCATCCATCCATCAGCTCCTTTTACAGGAAGGTTCAGTCTCCAGGCTGACTTACAGGAATCACGCTGCACAATGCATACAAAATATGTACCAGGATTGATTTTTCCAGCCCGATGATCCTGCAGAGATCAGAAACTTTCGCTGACCACACAGACAAAGCTTACTGCTTCGTCTTAGCCAATGACCGACTGTCATCTCAGCATCCCAGCGCGCCCTCCTGACCCCGGCCTCTCACCGAGCTGTGGTGAAAGCAGGGCAGAGATTTGCCAGAAATAACACGATGTCACTGAAATCTGATGCATTTAAATGCGAATGAGAATTTCAAACTTCCGCCAAGAAGTCGACTTCCTCCTCGATCACTCTCTCACACTCTTATTTTAAACATTAGAGCCTAAATCCGTTTCTTCATTTAGGCCGAGGCACTCGTTAACTACTGACATGTTCATCCCTAACATCCCCAAATATACATGTGTTACTAATAACACGCATTTAAACAAAATATTTCAGATTAATCAATCTGGATTTTTACTATTCACGCTTTTGGTCAGAAATCTCCACGTCACAGTTTCTCCTGTCTACACTCTCGAGGTTTTCACAGAGCGTTTGTTTATCGCTGTTATTCAGAACCTGATTTTCAGAATGATTCTTCCTCCTGAGGTCAGACAGTGTTTTCTGATTCATGGAGTCGTACAAAGAGATACCTGCAGTAAAAAGCTTTTGCTCTACGGTGTGAACAAAATGAAGAATTTGAACTTGGAAATTCATTCCCGTCACAGTTACTGTAGTTTTATATCTGTCATCAGTTTTTATTGGTGAGAAATGTTTGAGTTTTATTCAATCTAAGATTTAAGATGATTGGAATTCATATTACAGCACAAACACTTGGCTCACGCTGATGCAGACATCCCAGTATCACCAAAGCGAGCATTGTGTCTACACATACAGACAACTTGGCAAAGAACCAGGTTTATATTGTGTCTTTAGGCTCTTTGTTAGTAGCAGCTTGTTTACAAAACCACATCATTTGTTCCCATTTCTGTAGTTTATCTATGAAAAATGTCAAAGACAACTCAGTTTGACAGGGAAAAGTTTTTTTTTTTTCCAGTTTTCCAGCTCAGATCCAGTACACAGTGAGCATTTGACAAACAGGGACTGAATGGGAGCCATAAACGCTCCAGATCATTCAGATCATTCAGTCACTGCAGTTCATGGAAAGCTTCGGAGTCGATACTGATCAAAGCTGAGGATGTCCTGGTTATGAAGAGTCATGTATGAGGTCTTCTTCCAGTTTGCACTGGTGCCTAAAAACAGCCAAATGCCGTCTCACTGCAGCTTCTGGATGTGAGTCTCAAGCAGCGTGTGGGAGGACTGCATTGGAAAAGCAGTCGACAATAGCAATAAAACTGATTAAAGTGCGTGTGTGTGTGTGTGTGTGTGTGTGTGTTTGGGGTGACTGTGGGGAGAAACCGTCAAAGAATCTGTGGGGATGTTTATCATGCAAATGGCTGAATAATGGATGCGCTCGGAGACGATTTGTCTTTGACGCTAATTTGTCATCGGCTTTTTGGGAGATCTATGAGCACAACAATGTAGAGCAGTGAAACACCACCTCTCTCTCTCTCTCTCACACACACACACACACACACACACACACTAATTGGGGTATTGTGAAACTGCTGTTGCAATTAAGTAATGGGTAAACAGAGGAGTATCTTTGCATGCTAGCCTGCTGGGAATAACGCAGGAGGAGTGTGTGTTTCTGTTTTCACCATTATTGATAAACGTGTATCAATATAACACACGGACAAATGGTGTCCTTGGAGGAACGAGTGCTGCAGGGTTTACTGCAAAGAAAAGGGGGGAAATAGCATGAAAGAGTTCAGCTGCTCAGCATGGCTGCTTGAACTGATCTCGACTTCATTAAAAAGGGTGAAACTTTCTTTTGTGTTGCACAACTTCCTGTTCCTTTTACCTCTGGGTCTGGAACTAGTCTCTGGAGAGGACATGGACTCCTCCAATCTGAAGTCGCCCCTGATGAGAGGTGGCGGTGCAGATGTGAGTACACGTGTATCGCCCTGGTTCACTGTCTTGGATCAGAGGGCTATTTGTTTGCACCCTCTGCTCGGGGGATGGGCCCCGAATGCCATTTGTGCTTATACAGCTTCTACCAAACAACAGGTCGGAGCACTTAGCCTTCCCAGGGCCACTGAGTGGAGGGTGCCCTATTAAGGGACTCCATTGTCCTACAACGGGACTTCAAAGCTCTCGTGGACGACTACAGTGAGACCTGGAGGGCTGTGATTGGGAGGAACGGTCTGATCTGAACCTGAGTGATGGTCTCTTATTGGACGTCTGTGCCAACCACACTTTGTCCATAACAAGCACAACAACAAGCACATGGGACACCAGCACAGCTTAGGTTGGAACATGGCCTATTTTGTAATCGTTTCATCCGATCTGTGGCCTCACACTTTGGACACTCGGGCAAAGAGAGGAGCTTTCAGCTTATCGCCACCTGGTGGCGAGTTAAAACAGGTGGGGTAGGATGCTGGGACCATCTGGCAGTGGATCTGGTCTCCCAGGCAGACCGGGGACATTTGGTCCAGTTAGCAGCTACAACTGCCCGTGGCACTATGGACCTGTCAATCAAAGGGGCAAACGTAACAGGAACGCCCCCTTATTTCCCAAGGAGCCACCTGTCTGGCTGGGTATGGAATTTTACAGGATACCCTTCCAGTTATCCAGGTTTGTGTTTCCTCCAGACTCAAACTGAGCAGATTTCAAATGTAAGGTGATTATCATGAAGGCCAGTGTTGAATACATTTGTTCTCACCTGACTCCGATATTTAATCTGGGTTTTCATTGGATAGCCCTGTGTTTAACCACAGCTCTCCCACTAAATCTGCATACTTCCACTGCACATCAGTGATTTCTGAGTTATTTATTTTCGCTACATTTGCGGGCCAAACCATCAATGTCCGTTAGAACCAAACCTGATGATTTTACTCTAATGTAATCGCACACTAGCAACTCTGCGGTACCTTGCGTATTCCCTCTGACGGGCTGGACACGGAGTAATCCATGCCGTTGTTCTTGCTGATGGTCCTCCACAGCTCTGAGTAGGTGCTGTCCTGCTCCAGAGGGTTGGTGCCTTTGTTTCTGAAGTAGTCGTAGACCGCCGAGTCCCTCACTGTGCCATAGTCCACGTCGATCTGCCTCGCCAGGTCCTGGAAAGACCTGAAGGACAGAAATGGAAGGGTTGTTGAAAAACAAACTAGGTGAAGGTAAGAGGTGAAGCACAGGTAAAGAACATTATAAACCTTTAGATCCAGACAACTGAGAACATTTGTTAAATTGGAGGATGCCCTTGTAGGTCCAAGTGTTATGTTTCCGTCGCTTCACTCAGGCTAACGCTGGACCATCTGAGGCTCAGTGCATACGTCACCAGTTTGCAGCCATGACTTCAGTCATACAGCAGTCGGAGAGTCCAAAGAAATTATTGGCAAGCTACCAGTGTTCTCAAAAACAAATCATAATCATCCACATGTTGTCATTTCATTATATTGTTTGGTTATGTTCATAAGTCTGTCTCAGTGTTTTCTTTCTACAGTATGAATAAAAAACTGTAAATTAACTGTAAATGTATTGATGGCTTTTGTCTCCAGAAGCTGGTGTGACGGTAAAGTGATTTAAGTGTTTTTACAGATTTCTGGAGACGTGAAGCCTGTGGACACTGAAGAGGTGGGAGACTGGTATTAATCAACGATGCCCACGAGACGAGCTGATTCGTTTTTCCACCGCCTTCAGGTGTTTGAGCAGCTCACAGTTTATGTCCTTTTAATAAGAAAGTACAAACAGAGCTCCACATAGTTCAAAAGGAACACTAGACAAAGGCACTTTTAAATCTGTATCAGCAAACCTACGACAAAGAATTCAAATGTCATGTAGGTCAGTAAGAAAAAAATCAGTTCAATTTAGAGTTTGCTAGTTGTGGCCTGATCCCTCAAGTGTTAAGCTACGAACCCTAACCTCCAGGATGAGGTCCAAAGAGATGTTGTTGCAAGTGAAGGAGGCCTCATTAGGTCATCAGAAAGACCTACAAGACCACAGGATACTTCTGAACTAAACCTTCACCAAGTCAAACATACTCTCAAAGAGTTCAGAGTCTTCAACAGTGGAAATACAATGAGGTGCAAACTTCTGCCCAAGAACAAGAACACATCTGAAAGAGGCAGCCCAGTTCTAGAAAGACAGAACCAAGATGATCTTGTACCAGAAAGATGGGAAGAGAAAAGCGTGGAGAAGGACAGAAACAGCTCATGATCTGAAGTATACCACATCATCTGCAAACATGGTGGAGGTAATATGACAGCATGGAACCCATCCGTGCCTATACTGTTTATGATGATGTGATGACAGAGGGCCGTTTGCTTCTGGTTGGGACATTTGTAGTTTGCTTTTTTCTTCGCTTGGTAATTTCTTCTGTTTCCATTTATTTTTTCCGTCTAGGTTTCGCTTCATGGTTTGCTTACAGCACTAAAATTAATTTAAATTTTAATTAAACTTTCTTGCCAACAGTAAGCCTGCGCATGAAGAAAATGACAGACACATCTGATGAAGCGGGGACATTAAACCCACTGTACACTGTGGGCCACACAGTCCACAGTGTACAGAGAAACTCCCCTTTGTGTGAGCGCACAAACGTTTAACTGCATATTTACACTGTCTCAGTTTTTCTACATGACACACAAATGCTGCTGTAGTAAATGAAGGAAATCTGCCAGCGCGACTCTTAAATGATAAGAAATAAATATGTAAAGTTACAGAAAATGTCCCTTTTTACCCACACTGTCCTGTGAGCTAAGAAAAACATTAATTTTTCCAATTATTGATGGGCCCATTGTAAATAACAACATTTCTATAGTAGATAGGTAATAGATTAACAATTAGGTGACACTAGCTTCTTTGATGTAGTATGAAATATTGTGAAACACATGAAATCACAGGTTAAGATCCAAACGTTTTGCCTTCCTTCACATTTTCCAAAGCCACCCAGTGGGCCAAAGTGGAGTCTTTTCACGGCTGATTCCAGCCCCTGGGCCTTATGTTTGACATACCTGCTGTAAACAAATGGCTTTATCTGTGTTTCCATCATAAGACTTCAAAGTCAGGCTTGGTCTGAGGAGGTTTTTGTGGCTGAAGGTGCATTTACACTGCAGTTAACCTAATGTGGTCCAAGTGTTTGGAGAATTCCCCGTTAGGCTTAAAATACTTGAAACACATTTTCTGCTCAGATACAGTTACACACTAATTTGGCTGTTTTTGCTTTGTTTAGTTCTGTGAATCGATGTGTTTTGTTCTCTGTGCTTTCCTTGTTCTCCGGAGAAGACGAGGTTTTGTTGCTTCGTCTCGCTCTTATTTGTTCGTGCTGTGATTGATTCCATCTTGTTTGTTCTGTAATTATATTTTAAAAATAATGTATGGAATAAACAGACGTCAGTGTGGGTCACTAGTTGTGCTGTGCTGTTGCTCTGTTGCTTTCCCCCGCTCCTCCCTGCAGACGGCTGTGATCTGAGACCACTTCAGACCAAAGAGGGTTGTTTTAAACGAACCGAGAGACCAGAGGAAACTGCAGCCTGACGAGCACGCTAACAAACGCTCGGTTAAAGTGCCGATCTCTTCAGCGAGGGGTCTATTATTTCACTCAGAGACAACAGTGTGTCACCCAGCGAGTGTAAAAGGTGATTTTTGACCTGTGGACATAGCTGGAGATATGTCCTGTATTTACACCTTCATATTTTATGTACGGAGGCAAGAGTTTTACTTCTGGAAGTCCACTTGAAATCTGAGAAACATCCTTCCATCGACTGCAGCTTTGGTTTGGAGGAGTTAATATTTTCATTACTGTAAATATGACATTTGTCACTTTCTGCCTGAATGTGTCATGTTTGTTCATATTGTTTTAAATGTAACCTCATGCTGTCTGTTGTTCCTTTGCTCTGTGGCTCTGGTGGAATTATGTCATTATTTTTTTTTACATACAATCTGACTTAAAAGAAATTATTGTGAGTTATTTAAAGTAATTTGTTGAACTCAACACAATAATTCACTTCAGTGTTATTTATTTAGCACCAAAATACAACAACACTCACCTCACAGTGCTTTCTATTGTAAGTTAGAGATCGTAATACAGAGAAAACCTCAACGATCGGACGACCACCTATGAGCAAGTGCTTTGGCAACAGTGGGAAGGAAAAACTCCCTTTAAACAGGAAGAAACCTTGGGCAGAACCAGACTCAGGGAGGGAGATGGGACAAAGCCACGCTGTGGAAGAGATCGAGGATAACTCATAAGGACTCAGGACAAACGACCAATCAGACGGCAGTGACACTAAACTCCTTAATGTGATGCCCCTCAGACGGACATGGGTTAATTAATAAAGCTGGTAATCTGAATAAAGAAGGCTTATTTCAGCTTTAAGGCATTTTCTGCATAGACTTCATCGCTCAGGCTTCAGTATTGATGACAAAGTTGGAGATAAGTTGGAGCTGAATCGATGGGTTTAAAATAAAAAGTCTTCTTTATCTTCTGGAGTGTGTATTGACCGTTTGTCTTCAGTTTACCACACAGCCTATGAAAATGAAAGTAAATAAAGTCCTGCTGCACATATCAATAATAAATACTGTGTGAAATGACCGGCGGGCGTGAATATTCACTGTTGTTGATTTTGGACTGAAGCAGACGCCGGTCTGGGTGAAGGTGAAGTAAACAAGTTTCATTCGATGTGCGGTGCGAGGCGTGAGTTTGGGTAGAAATGTTATTTAACGAGCTAAAAGGGAAAATCTGACTTTGTTAAATGATATTTGTCATTATTATAATTTTACTTTTCTATTCCTCATAACTCTTAAATGTCCTGATCTATTTTCCATTTTAAAAAACGAGCCTGCCGGGCCTTTGAAAAAATAAATCCTGCACAGACACGCGTCATAAATCTGAGCGAGGAAGCGCGTTCATGCGTCGCTGTGTTCACACGCGCAGCTGCAGCCGCTGGTTTGATGTTTGTCGCTCTGAGAGGAGACCACTGCTTGTCTGAGGACCTTTTAAAGGAAGTCTGCATCACATGCAAATCTGCGAGTGTCAGTAAAAGCAACATTTCAGCATTTAGGCGTCACGCTCTTCAATGAACCGCCCTTCACGGAGTGACTCTGCCGGTCTGCTGATGAAAATGTCAGCTGGGATTTGATTCTCGGACGAGTAAAGACAGAAGAGGATGGAGCTGAGCTGATATTAAACGGCTGTTTTGAACCTTCAGACAGGAAATGAGAGATAATGCTCCGCACGCACCAACCAGATAAACGGCGACGTACCTGAGCTGTGCATTTGTGCCGAGGGTGTCACAAGTGTACTCGTGCATAAAATCCAGAGGGTGTGTGTTTGTGTGTGTGCAGTGAGGAAAAGCTAAACTCCTAAACAGAAGGAGGAGCTGCAGGACGCCACGCCTCGTCAGATATTCTGATGGATGGAGCGATCTGAAGGGAAGAGGTCTCCGTTTTAAGCTCACGTGTAAAGAGTCTGGATCTGTCAGTGGTCAGCACCGTCACCTGTACCTGTCCAGGTACAATGACAATAAAGGGCCATTATACTCTAATCTATTCTAAACTTCAAACTCAAAGTTAAAGCTCCAGTTTGATCAAACGTGGTTAATTATGATGGTATTTTTTTCTTTCCCCTAAAGTTCTCAGTTAAACAATTTCCTGTAATTGCACGAAATCTGCTGATTACAACGCTGACGACTTTTAATCAGTAAATTAATTTCTACTGTGTTGAATTTGTGCACCTGACCTTCATACAGTACATTTTATTTACATTTTTTCTCATTTTTAGGCATTAAAGTTTAAAACTAAAGAGAGTTTTGAACCGTGTTCAGTCCTGCACCTGCTGTGTCGTCACCCACTGAAACACAAAATCAGCTCTTCAGTCGAGTACACGTGAAACATGTTTCCACTCGTCTGCACAGATCTTTAGAGATGACGCTCACTTCGAGCTTTGTTTCATTGCTTTTAAACTTCTAGAGTACTTTCAACTTCTTGCAGTGCAGAAGAATCCAGATTTAGGTCCCTCACTTTTTCCTCTGTCTGAAGGACAGAGACGTTGTTGTACGTGTGATGAAATGCGCACACTTCCTGTCAGCAAGATTGTTTGACTGGAAACTTTTTGTTGATGTTGACTCAAAATCCTTTGTAATAAAAACTAATTCGAATAAAAATCTATTTCACCTCAAATTAGTAACGAGAGATTTCAAAGCAATGATTTTTCCAGTTGTCTAACAGCATTGTGCAACGTTAAAGATGACTACAGCTCTTTAAATAATGATTTTAGGCAGGACTGGCTGTGAGTTAAAACTGAATTTTGGACTTTCGGAGTTCAGGATTGATCTCCGGGATGCAAAGTGAAGGTCGGCCACTGTGAACACCCTGCAGTCCTCCTGGAAAGCCTTCAGACTTCCTGATTAGCGTTTCATCTTCAGTAGCCGTGGCAGCACAGACCCCCGTGTGATCGCAGCCTCGCTCCATCGGCTAATCGCTGTTCTGATCTGATTGGCTCCGATCGAGCTCGTCCACCTCTGATTGTGTTGTTCGGCCGTGAATGCAGAGCAGCATTAATGGCCGCTCCGGATGCCGGACACATTAAAGGGAAACGAAGCTGCTGTCCGGCGAACAACAAGGGCTCGGTTTGCGTCTCAGACTGCAGCAGTTGGATGTTTGAACCTGAAATCTAGGCAGAGCCCTCACAGAGGGGCGATGATGGCTGAATGATGAGATAAAAAGAGGCTCTGGACTTTGATGACTCGGGTTTTATTGAGGTGAAGACGACAACAAAAAAGAGAGGAAAAAATTAAATACTGCTTATGATCTGATGCCTGCGGCGCTGGGTGGGAGGCAAACACTCACCACTCACGCTTCAGCACTCGAGTGTTTTGGGGTTTCAGTGGAAAAAAAGCCACATTATCCCTGCGGTACAAAGAGCCTGAGTGGAGGTCTCAATCCTGATCCCCCTCGGGTCACTGGGATGTGGATTTTTAAGTAATATGCTAAAAGCTTGGACACTTGAATGCTAGAAAGTCACTAACTAGAAATACTGTTTCAGTTAGTACGTAGACGACTAATTAACCACCTTTGACCTTAGAGCAACATGTCTGAAGTCGGCGCTGCAGAACGAAGCTGGGAGTGAAAGAAAGCTTCAGCAGAAGCTCTTCGGATGACACCACCGCGTACTGCATCTTCTTCTTCTGCAGTGTTTCTTTCAGGAATCTGCATAGCTCTGCAGAGATGAAAATTCCCACCCAACGTGCATGGATCGAGCCTTTAGAGCATCTTCTGAAATTTTCTTTGAAAATCAACATGACCTTTTTATTCGAGGCGTGGCTGAGGGGCGTGAGGTTAACGTTCTGGTACTCAGGATCACGTCTGCTTTTGTCTTTTCACTTGACTTGACTGGACAGGGGATGGGAAAGAAAATTAGCACCTCCAGTTTGGAGGCCATGATTCTCAGCCTGAGCACTCCGGGTCGGGGTTGAGGTGGAGGAGGTGAAGTATCTCGATGTGGATGCTGGGCTGATACAGAGAGATGAATGAGCTGAATGGTAAAGCAAACTCGTTGACTTAGCGGTCGATCTATGAGTTGGGGTGAAGAATTTCTTTAGTTTCATCACACTCTGAACAGACCCTGATACTAAAGAGCATTAAAACATGAGGAAAGTTGTACTTTTGAATATGAAGAGCTGCTCCAGGCTTCTCTTTATGAACTCACAGATTTCAGAATTTAAATCTGAATTGTGAAGCAAACGAGGTGAAATATCCTGGAGGATCAAACTCAGGAGCAGGCTCTGTTCAACACGTCGCCCCTGCTCAGGCAGGCAGATTTCGTCTGAGTGCGTAGCTCCTGTAAGCGGACACACTCCTGGTCTATAAGCAGCCGCTGACCGATCCGATCTGCGCACATTTACAGAAAGAAGTCCGAATCTGTTCATTAATCCAACAGTTTGATCAGTGAGACAAAGTCAAATATTTCCCACTTTTATGGCTCTTCTTGTTTTTCCAGGTTGTTTCTTTATGACACGAGAGTTTTTGACCCTGTGGCGGGTTCGTGTTCGCCTGTTTGTTCAAACAACACGACTCACGGTGAGCCTGCTCGTCTGGAACATTAAATTACTGTCAGTCGGTTCGCTGCGATGAAGGGGGTCAGCATTATCCGTCCAGCTTAAAAGCTGCTCATTAGATGTCTGCAGGAAATTTATTGAGCTGTAAAAAAGTTCTCAGAAAGGTTAAAGAAGCCGAGCAGAAGTTTGAGGAGGTGGAAACTGGTTAAATAAATCGTTGTTATCAGTCAGAGCAGCTTGATTCCTTTTTTTGATGGTCATTAAACAAAGACTTTGACTTCAGTGAATTTTGGTGATGCTCTGTGAAATCAGGATAGTTTTATTTCTCTATTTTTGATGTTTGCTTTTTTCATCACCGACTGAACAACACCAGCTCAGGTTTGGGGGCTGGCAGCAGTGGGTTGTGTTCTTGTTGTTCAGCGGGTCGGTGATGGCCTGCTCATGAAGTCTCCATCACTGGTGGAAGCACTGTCATCAGATTTTGCCTGTATTTGTGCAGCACAGAAAACAGACAGGAAATGCGGGTGTGCTCCTCGGTCTATGTCCACGAGGGAAAAACTTTTAGTCTTCCTCTGACTACCAAAGGATGCACTCATATTTTTCTCCACGTAAAGAGAGAAAACATATGAAAAGATATTTTCCAGAGGATGGAATCACAGATCACAAGCAGTGTGTGCTGAACACCGCTGCTCGATTCAGCTGAAGCGGAGAAAGTGCCAGAGATGCCACAAACTGGAGTTCCTCAAATGTCCACTTGAGGCTCACTCCAGCCGTGAGTCTGTTTCCTTCTCTGTGACTAATTATGTCCATAACTCACCTGTTTAAATTGTATTAAGGCCTAAAGTTTGCATTATTAGGAGCGTGGCCTCAGAGCAGACCCAGGACACGCTGGAGGAGGTGGCTCGGGACCAAGACCTGGTCCCGGATAAGCTGAAGAAAATGGACAGATGCTAAAACTCCAGTGGGTTTCCAAACTGACCCGTGTGAGTCAGTGGTCTGAACAATAATAATAATAAGCAATTATAAGCTTGAATATTTCCTGCCTCATATTTGGTGACGAGTTACTTAATCAGCTCCACAGCTACATAAACCCTGCAGGATTAAAAAGGCGAGAGCTTCTTTGTTCGCCCAAAGGAGTCAGCAGCTATCGTTGCATTTCTTGCGTAACACACTATACGAACCAAACTGAGTATTTTTTTAGTCCAGAGGATTTAAGTATTTATGCAAATCACACGTGAACTTTCAATATCTCCAAACTTTCCCTCTCCTCGGCTTTTGGACAAGCTGCAAAATCCACCAGCAATCCTCGGCACGAGGTCAGCGTGTTCTTCGGCAACAGCGAGAGTGTTAAATGTGTAAAAAGACTGAAGCAGTGAGGCAGCCGGTGCTGGTTAGACGGGTTTTCTAAGGTTTTTTTTGCAGTGCATTAAATACTTGAACTCAGCCGCTGCGGTGTCGCTTCTTCATGGAGAAATATTCAAGCCGAGAGCCTTTTCAGCAAAACAGTCGAGCCTCTCAATCCATCAGCAGATCAGCTGCACCTTCACACCCACCACTCTCGGGGTTTGTTAAATCAGAGAGGATGAGCAGCCCCTCTCTGGCCTCCCACAGCACTGATTTAGATCATCAGTTTCTTTAGTTCCCTCCTTAAGATTAAGAATCGGCGGGAGAAGCTCCCGAGGTCGGCCGAGCAATTAACACGGTGCCGCAGAGGAGCGGCGGCCACGTTGAGCCGAGTCAGGCGTCTCTTTAAGAGACGAGCTTCCCGTGGATGAAAGAACGCTGTGCTCACTGCTAATTAGCTACCCGACGAGGTCACTCAGTTACAATTTTACAGAACTCGTCTTTAGATGTTATAATTTATTCAGCAGAAATTCCAATGTGTTTATCAGCGTAATGAGGAAACAGCTTTAATTAAGTATCCACAAATTTGCTTAATGTCTGGTCTCTGTTTTTAAAACCGTTACATGCCCACGGCTTCTTTGTGGCGGGAAAAGCTGAATAAACCATCGCTGGTAAACACGGTGGCACTCCCACCTCGCAAGATACGTGTGGAGACTGCAGGCACGTCCCCACATCACATCAGCTCACAGAGACTGATGGACCAAGCTATGTGACATCACTCCAATTAGCATTTTGTCCTGTATTGTGTGCCATCCTCCTGTTTCGTGTTTTATACCTGCACAGTTGGTTTTGTTGTACATGTTCAATACAATAAAAGGCTATTGTATTGTATTGTATTCTATTTGAAACTGTATGTCACAAATGAGCAGACCAAGAAACTAAAGGGAAGCTGCAGGCTCAGGCTAGCAGGTTGTCAATCACACGGTAAAAAATGCGCTGCTTCATCATCACTCTGGGTGCTGATTGGACCGTCATTCACAGAATTAACACTGTGTTGTATTCAGTAAGACCTAAAGCAGCGACTGAGCCCGTTAACTCTGCAGGATGGCTTCACACCACTGGCTCCTCAGCCAAGCACATACACCAAATATCTGACCCTGCGGTTCCTTCGTACCAAGCAGGTTTCACAGCAACAGCACCACATTATCAGCAGGTGAAACTAATCTGTGGCACAGCGATCTAAACTCAGCTTCACACTTGGTGAATCCTGCTTAAAACCCAAAAAGCCAGAAGGATCGTGAGGCCCTGCTTTCACCATCTGTACTCATACTGAAAATCAAGATCATGCGAGCGTCTTTCTGCTCCGCGGGAGGTTTTTGTCCTCTGTAGTAAAGAAGTCGTGTGGGCAGTGTCTGATATTCGGATTTACTAATGTTCTTTGGGTTTTGGGGTTTCTAGTGTTGAATCAGGACGTGCCGTTGCAGAAACAGTTTAGCTGCAGCTGCAAGTCTCTAAAACCCTGAACCCTATAAATGTACTCTTACTGGACTCTACAGAGCTCAGCCTGACCTCTGAGATCATAAAGACTAAATGAGCTTTCTCCAGTCCAGCTGCAGAGTCCTCGCTCCTTATTTACCATGTGATCACTGATCCTGACAAAGTGCTGCTGCTTTACAGAGTCTGAGATGCCAAGAACCGGACACATGTGTCGCTTTTTAAAGTTTGGGTTTTAGTTATAGTTGAACTTTTGCTTGAGACACAGAAACTTGTGGTTGAGTTGGAGTTTGGTTCCCTGGATCCATATTTGGATCTGGATTGGCTCCGGAAGTTAACCCCTCCACCTCTGCTAACATCTGGCTGAAAATCTGTTCCTCCCAGATCCTGCTAACAGCCAGACCAAGGAAAAAATCACATAACATCATTGGTGGAGATGAAAAACATCAAGATCAAGAAGTGTTAATGAAAATCTTTTTTAAAGTCATTTTTCAGGAAGTGAAACTCTTGATCACAAGTGTCAGGGCATTAAATCGGCGCTCCGAGGAAGAGCTCGAACCTCTGAGCCAGCGTGCCGTCCAGCAGGATTGTTTCATTAATATTATAGCTCAGTTCATTTCTTCTGTCCCAGATATGTGAGCTCGTTGTGCTTTAGAAGCAGGTCAGCGTCACCGACTCCGGCAGGAAGTGTAGATTGTGGCAGAGCGTGCGATTGGCTGATGGAAGAAACCCGTCCCTGCGGCAGGAACTCAGATGCTGTGCATGTCTGCTCGGAGCGCGTGAGGTGCTCATGTATGAAAAATGTATGTTTACAAGGTCGGGAGCTGCAGACAAACACGGTTCAACCGCTGCACACCAAGCTGTTCACGTCAGGGCGTGTGTGTGTGTGTGTGTGTGTGTGTGTGTGAACCTCACCGTATAGCGTGATCCATGCGTGACACGGTGAGGTACGCCGCCAGGTTGGCGGTGTACGATGAACAAACTATGAGCGTGAAGAGCCACCAGCTGCCCATGACGATCCTCAGAGCCACCGATCCCACCACACCATCCCCACCTGCGCGCACACACACACACACACACACACAGGTCGTTACTCAGACGCCGGGATTTCCGAGTGTTTTCAGAGCCGCTGTGTGTCGAGTACCCGTTTTTATATCACACAGGTGTTTGTGCCCACGAGCTGTAGAGGGCGTCAGACCTGCGACCTCTCAGTTACAGGTTGCTCTCGGCGACCAGGAGCCCACCTGCCACCTGATCCAACTGGCAGGTGAGAGCGATGCTTCATCACAATGAGCCGAGAGGCTGCGTCTAATCACACAGCGTTAGGCCTAAAAGGTTTCCCAGGCAACCTGCCAGCCCATAATAGATGCAGCTGGGTGCGTCTGCAGGGAAACCGTGTGTGTGTGTGTGTGTGTGTGTGTGTCTGCACTGTTATACGTCCACACCGAGGACATTTCAGGAGCAGGGGTGACGTTTAGAAATGACACAAGATTTTGGAACATGAGGACGTTTTTGGAGCGGGAGGAAGTTTTTTTCTGTTAAAGATATTCTTGGAAAGTGTTCATAGAAAACTTTTTGGAACGTCATGACATTTAAAGCACCGAGGATATTGTTAAAGTCACAGTCAAGCAGTCGACTGAGGATTTCCTGATGACTGCTCAAATTCCTGAAAGAGACTTTTTATGGAAAATTCAAACACGGAAACTCCTGCCTGCTCCGAATCACCGTATTCTTAACAGCGTTTCTCTCGATGTCACCTTTGCGCTCACCTTGCTGCACGAACGCTCCGTAAACGATCCAGATGGCGCTGTGCAGGGTGCCCGACCCTGCTCCGTTAGCCGGCTGACCGGGAGGTGCATTTTGGGACGAGGAGCGCAACGCCTGCAGTCTGTTGAGGAGGAATATGAGCACTCCCACCACGGGGATTGCAGCGGCGATGCAGGCCCAGACGGCGAGGTCGAAAGGCGCGAACAGAGAGAAGATGTTGATCTTCTCTTCGGGCTTTCGGAGCAGGATGCCGACGCTGTAGTCGAGGTAGCGCTTGCTGAAATCGACCACGTTCTCCCGTTCTGGGGTGATGGTGATGGCGGACACCGCCAGGTCCGCTCTCTGCAGGAGGAGGGAGAGGAAGGGTTTTTGTTCACGCTCCAAAAGTGACCGAGTGTAAGAGAATAGAAAGGTGGTACAGTCCCTACCTTGTTGATTAGATCACCAATCATGCCGTTCCACGAGCCGTTGGGAAGCCGACTTCCATATTTACTGTCCGCTACCTGAGAGGAAAGAGAAAAAGAAAATCAGCGAGTTTATTCCAACATCTCAGAGCCTCATTTATATCAGCCCAAAAACAAAAGTCCACATTTCAGAGGCTCGGCCCCATGAGGAACTATAAAAGGAAAGCTGTGCGTCATCCAAAGACCTATAAACAGTCCGTGATGGCGTGAAGGAAACATGGCGATTACATTTAAAGGATGGTCTGAGATCTCAGCGTGAGACACGTCTGCCAGCAGCCAAGAACAAACTCAGCCTGCAGGTCAGAGCTCACAGTCCTGAGGATTGTGCTGCTGGTATCACGCAGCAGCCTCTGGTGCTGTGCGCTGAGTCAGCTCATGTTTTTGGTTCAGTTTAATCCAGTTTTACTGATATGGCACCAAATCCCAACAACAGTCCCCTCCAGGTGCTTTATATCATAAGACAAAGACCCCATAATAATACAGAGAGGACCCAACAATCAGACGAGCCCCTGACAGGGAGAAGGAAAAACTCCCTTTTTACAGGAAGTAACCTCTGACAGAGGTCAGAGGACAAAGGTCCAGGCTCAGGGAGGGCGACTCGATCTGCAGCGACTGGTAACCTTCACTAAAGCTGTTTCTGTGCTGTGATGAGCTCTGAAACCTGACTGAAACTCTTCAAATAAGCCATTCCTCTGCAGATGATCTGTTAGCTGTTTGACAACTACTCTTTCAAGGATTTTTGATATGAAAGGAAGGTTGGAGATTGGCCTATAATTAGCTAAGACCGCTGGGTCTAGGGATGGCTTTTTAAGTAACCGTGTAATTACTGCCAGCTTGAAGGCCTGTGGTACATAGCCGATTGTTAGAGATAAGTTAAAAGGTAAGACTGAGAGTAAACAATGACACAGTGCAAACAGGGAATGCTGTGTTGAGCCCGGGGAGGGTGCATGACCGTGACCGTAGCTCAGCTTGGTTACTGACCACTGTTGGAAGATCAGGAGGTTTGTAAGTGTGCCTGGGATCCTCGGCAGATAATGATTCTTCATCAATAATCAAACTATTTCTGAACTCCTTCTTTGTTCAGCCAAAGGTCACAGAAGGTCATGAGCATAACAAACCATATCACCCTATTAGAGCACTTCGCTCTCACACTGCAGGCTTACTTGTTGTTCCTAGAGTATTTAAAAGTAGAATGGGAGGGAGAGCCTTCAGTTTTCAGGCCCCTCTTCTGTGGAACC
>VUQG01022634.1:25742-44347 GCA_015106755.1 Etia nguti | reverse complement strand
AAAATGATTTCTCCGGGAGTTTAGCTGATTTAGAGCAGCAAGGTATGGTGGGTGTGTTCCAGTTAAAGAACACGGAGGCAGCTTCCAAGTTTAGGAGATTTATTCAGCTGTGGTTTGTAGTAACGATACATAAAGCAACTATCAGTACAGCACGCATCAAACATTCAAAATGCCCAGACATAATTCTAGCTCAGAGATTGCACAAGGAAACTGTATTCAACACTCACATGTATAACAACTTCAACAATTACACAAGGTTTATAATTAGCATTAACTAACTTAGTAGCTTACATAGCGTATTAGCGTAGGATAACATTAGCATAGTCACGAGGGAACAAATACACACAATAGCATTTGACATACACAACATCATGTAAACAGAACCCACCTTCTGGCATTCACACACAGCAATAAACCAAACCCCCACAAGATGCTGGTGAGAGGACACAAGGAAAATGCTGGCTATCAGCAGACTAGCAGACTAGCAGCACATGGCACAGAGTGGTGCATTCAAGGAGCGTTAGCATAGGTATGGTGAGTTCAACGACGTAGGACATATCAATTTCCACAGCGAAAACACAGCGAAAACACTATCAATAAACAAACCACAACACTTCAACCAAGCAAACAACGTGTAAACAGTGGGCTTTCTAACAAACTATTGTAATGTTGTCATGTGGGTGCAGTATTTTTAACCTTAACAATATGAACTATTCAGTCAAACTGCGTAAGTTGGCTTATAACTTGGGGGTTATTTTCTCATATCAGAAAAGTGCCACACAATGTATTGTTTAACCATTTTTATCTGTTGTGCCATATTTGTGATGTGCAAACATATTATGTGCTTAGTCAGTTGAGTGCCCCAATGAAAAACTATATCATAACATTATCCATTTTGTTTACATCTTTGTCTTCTCTTCAGAGTATACAGGACATGGGTAATACCAAGGCCAGGCAGCTTTATGAGGCCAACCTTCCAGATAGCTTCAGAAGACCTCAAACAGACCAGTATCCTTTGCTTAGAGCAAATCTACAAATGTGTAAAAAAAAAAAAAAAAAAAAAAGTGCCATGCAGGGTGTATGCATTAATAATTTTTTTTCCTTTTCTTGGAGTTTTATTTTTTCTTAACCCTGACCTCAGAGCAGTGGAATTCTTCATCAGGGATAAATATGAGAAGAAGAAATACTACAGCAAGAATGTGACCAATGGCACCAGTGTACGTATTGACTAAACATTTCATGGATTTATTTTTTTATTGTATTATTTTATTATTTTAGTCTGTTACTGTTATTGTGTTGGAGCAAATGTAACCCACATCATTTCTTTAGTTAATAATAAAGTATTCTGATTTAGATCTTCATAATTTTTTGTGCTTACTTATTCTTCTTTCTTTTATTCTTTTTTTTTTAAAAATCAGCCAAAAGATAGTAAGAAAGATAGGGAGCCCGACAGAGGAAGCAAGGTGTCATCTTACACCAAGGTAAGTCTTGCATGTATTCCAGTAATAATAAAGCTGTCTCAGTATGCCCTTTAGCATTGTTTTCTGATCCACACTGAGTTTGTTCTGCTTTTGAATTTTACAACCATTTCATTTTTTTAAAGAGTGAAGAGTCCAAGCCAGTTCCCAAAATCAGCCCTGCTAAGACTGCAGAACCCTCTGTGAACCTACTAGGCCTTGGTGAGTATGAAAATGATTCAAGTTTAGCACCACAGATCAATATACCGTTAGAGGGCATCCTTATTGGGGGATTTAATGAGAGTAGAATGTGCTGTGGGAATGTTCTGGCTAATATATTGTGTGTGGAATTAGGCTAATTAATATGTCTTGAGTTTATTTGCTTTTATTTTTAAGTGTAGATAAGTTTCCAAGGTGATACCTGCATGTAGTACATGACATTTAGGAATCAAAATACACTGTAATTTACACTGTAAAATCACTGTTTATGTAATGGTGATTACCTCTACACTTTGCTCAGCTCTGCATCTTGATGCTGGGGTGTTACCTGAGATTGTTTACTTTTTGGTTCAGCATGAAAGATTGTCTCCACCCTTCGCTGTGCCATGTTCTCATTTCAAACATGTGGCTCTGCATGTGGTTACCAAACAATGGAGGAGAAAGTACCATATTTAAAGGGTTTGGTTGTGTCACCTATCAGCGTATCTGTAACACAGCAACTAAACCATCTTACTTGTAAATGATAGATAGCAACACCACTTCTTCTGCTCTGCTGTCTGTATCAACATTGCGCTGATGCCTTTTAAACACGCTGCTGTTACTTATGGCTGTGATGTTATTTCTGTTGCTTTCAATTTAAAAACCACTGCAAGGTTTTTGAGTTGAAAAGAGGAAGTGCTTCAGCTGCTGCAGCAGACTTGTAACTTCTTGTTTTTACTTTAAATCTTGATGTTTATCCAGAGTATGACTTTTGTTAGATCAGTAATAGCTCAGGGATAGCTCAGTAGGTAAAGTGTTGGCCCCGTGATCGGAAGGTCAGGGGTTCGATTCCCCTGAACGGCTACCCTGAGGTACCCCTTAGCAAGGTACCGTCCCTACAGTGCTCCCTGGGCGCCCAATGGCAGCCCACTGCTTCACTGAGTGAATGGGTTAAATGTATACTTTATTGATCCACAGGGATCAATAAAGTATCCATTATTATTATTATTATTATTAATAAGTGTAACAGGAAATGGTGGAAATAGTAAAATTATATGCTGTTAGGAGAAGGGGCAAACACTGGATTGCACAACATAGATATCTCTGCCATACTGGCATGTTAATTTTCCCCCCAACCAAGTATAGGGTTTCTTTTGGCTTGATTGCTAGATCACTTAAAGTAGGTCTTTTAGTACATGCAAGGTTTTCTGGCACATCTTCTTCCAAAGAGCTATTAACTAAAGCGCTTTTTTTTCTTTTGTAACAAATTTGATTTTTCATTTATTAACGTATTTTTTGGCATCTTTGATTTCTCAAATGGTCAGAAACAAAGGAGAATGAATAAACACATACTTGTTTCCTTTACACTATGAGGATAAGCTCTGTTTGCGTAAATAGTCGCTCCCCAAAAGCTCATTGTGAGCCAAGAGGAACTCTGATATGAATGGAAATGGAAGTTATGTAGATTTTTCTGTCTTAACGTTCAGCTGTTTCGTTTGAACAGTGTGGTCCTTTGTCATCACATTGTGAAATCTTCACATTAGTTCTTGCTTATAACTTCTGTACTACTTCATTTTTTTCAACATTATAGCTATGATCATTTTTTTGGTTCATAGGAGTAATGCATTTCATTACAGTCTTCTTTTATTTACAGTTAAAAGAAGATGGTGTTGTGTTTTTGACTGGCTTAAGGGTTGCTTGCATTATTTGGATATCATGTTTACTGTTATTTTTCTTTTGTGGCTAGTGAGCTAAATGGGGTAAGCTGATTAATTTTTTATTGCGCTAGCTGTTGTTCTCACTGCGTGGGCAGCTTTGTAGCTGTGGGAGGTTTTTACAGTTGAATATTTTTAAAAAAAACAAACGCATTTTCATGAAAGCAGTTCTGTTCACTTTTAACAACCTTTCTATGTCAATTAGCCAGTTTAACTTTAATTAATGCAGACCACAATCAGGAAATGGTCAGTGGGTAGTGGGAACTATTATTTCCTGATGCATTTTTTTAAGTTCCACCTGTAAAACTCGTTTTTCCTTCTTTCTATCACAGACGCACCAGCAGCTGCATCAGCTAACCACGGTAGCACGAGCACAAGCCAGAACAATGACCTGGATATATTCGGCCCCATGGTCTCCAATCCCCTGCCCTCATCCACATCCACAGCTCAGTTTTCTCAGGTAAAATTGAGAAAGCATTCCCCAGTTCAGATTTAAATCCAAATTCTGATTATTGCTCAGTAGGGCTTAACAGTCACTGTTGCCTGGTTGTAAAACTGAAATTAAATGTGCAGTAAAAAATAAAAAGGCAAATGATAACCATCAGCGTCAATAGCCCACATGACAGCAACACCAGTACTGAGAGACAGTGAGTTTAAATGAAAGAGAGGCAGAAACACTTCGGAATATGAATGCAGTAAATCAGGCACCGTTGACTCAACATTGAAATGGGGCTTAACCCAGTGTTTACTTTTATTATCACCACATATAGTGATTTTGATTAATCAAAGAATTTATTGGTAAGGTATAAGGTTTAAATATATTAATCCTTGGTAAATTTAATCAAACAATAATTATCTTTTGTTACCAATATTATAGAGACAGAGCCTTCAGGGAGTGTCGGCTACTGACAGCTCACTAATAGATCACAGCTGAATTATTCAGAGTAATCATGCTCAATAGGCTCATTTTGTATTTATGATCTACATTTATACATGGAAAAAAGATGCAACTATTTTTTTATACATATATATTTGCCAGACAACAGCTTGTAGCTGTTTGCAGTACTGGCAAAGTTACTGTCAAGTTTGAACTTTTGCCGAAACCCCCCCCCCCCCCCAAACAATGTTGTTATTGATGCATCTACTGCTGTTTACGCTAATGGTAGTTGTCTGCTAATTTGTAAATTTTGTTTAGTCGCTTTTGTACAGCACAGAATAAAACTGTGTGAGCCATAGATTTGTCACAAAAATGGGTGCTTTTTTTGTCATTGGACCTTAAATCTTCTAAACATCTCAATCTCTTTCCTACCTCCAGGTGAGCTCCAGTAACTCGGCAAGCACTCCGACACAAGCTCCAGCAGCTGGAGTGTCAGGAGGAGTAGCCAACTCAGGGTCATTACAGGGAGACCTCGACCTGTTTAGTGAGAGCAGTAGCACCCCTAAAGCTGATGATGCAGCCAAGAAGCCCCTGTCCAAGGACTCCATCTTGTCTCTGTATGGAACTAACAGCATGTCCCAGCAGGCCCCTACCGGTGAGGACGCCATTTACACAAACTGAAATAACACCAGTGCCATATTTTTTTTTGTGTGTTTTAACATCTAAACATAAATATTATTGCGATGGTACTTGCGCTGATAAGGTTTAAAATAATAAATTGTCAGTTAGACAATGATGATACAAATCTTTTTTTTTGTTTAGTTTATTTTGATGCTGTTTATTCTACCTCATGTGTCAGGTAATCAAAGAACGCTTGGTAATTCTTAAAAAAAACTTAATTATATTAAGATCCTTTATTAACACTAAATTAATATTAAGCCAGTGAACTGTTCATGTGATACTTGATATTGATGTCTACATATTGAAGTATTGGTGGTTTGATTGTAAATTCAACCCTATTACGAATAGAAATCTATTTTATGTAGAAACAGTCATGCTTAAAACTTTAACCACAACTCTTTTTGACCTATGAGTCCTTTTTGTTTTTATTGGATTAATTTAGATTTTTCATGTATTTGTTTGTTCAGATTGACTACATTCGTCTACATTAACAGCTTTCCTTTTGTCACCTAATAGCTGCAACTCTTTTCCTGCCATTGATGAGCTAGAAGATGCAGAAACGCTGGATTCTTATTTGATATTTAAATGCAATGCAATCTTTTCAGGTCATTGATCCACTGAATTGAAAATTAAACTGTTTCTTTTTTTGTAAACAATTTGTAAACTGCCTCCTTTTACCTGCAGTACCTTAACAACACACCAGAGGGCCACAGCCCACACTTTGGGAACCACTGCCCTTGAGTAATGCTTTGCTTGCTAAAGTAATGCAAATATGGTGACATCACATGATTCACAAGGAACAAGTAGATACCTGTATTTGCAGCTCAGTCTCACAGGGCTTTGCTGACTTATCTTCCTGCTTAACTAACAGACTTCTTAAAACACACAAGCAAGTTTTCAAAACAGTCCCATGTCTCAAAAACTAAGTCGTTTTTTTATGTTCTTGCCTCCTCTCAGCTGGCATGTTCATGGGCCCCTCTCAGATGCAGTTTCCTGTCCAGGCTGCAGCTGGTTACCAGGCCTTCCCTGGCATGGGTACAGCCATGCCACCCACTACTGTCATGGGTGCCATGATGGCTCAGAGCGGTGCACCCATGATGGGGCCCAGTCCAGGAATGATGGTTGGGATGACGATGCCTAATGGCTTCATGGGGAACGCGCCAGCCACCGGTATGATGGGCATGGCCCCCAGGATGATGGGACCACAGGGTGGTGCAATGCCTACAGGCATGATGCCTGCTCAGGGCATGTACGCCATCCAGCCGGGCCAGCAGGCTCAGTGGAACATGGGTCAGGTAAGGAAATAGTTTAGCTGTACTGCAGTATTGTGTGAGGTTATTTAACAAGAGACCTCATGTTAAGACTTGCACTACTGGGTTCAAGTATGTCAGTGACAGCAGCCTTTGTGACCACACCCAGAAGAGTTGGTGCATTGCACAATAGTCCATTGTGAAGCTCTCTACTGTACAGTTTGTAGAGATAGAGCATCCAGTATTCACTAGATGGCAGCACAAGCATGCAGCAGATTTGTAACTATGCACTAAATCCGTAATATACACTGTAAGTAGTTTAGTTGTAAGCGTGGAGACTCAAACTGAAGACTAAAGACAAACTGAAGATAAACTCGAAGAGGTTTATAAATGCTATTAATTATTGCATGCTGTCTGTACACAATTATTGTAGGAGCTGCTCACAGCTGTAAAGACTAATCTATTATTAGTATAAAACATTAAATTATTTAGAGTTTTATTACAGTTAGCATGCAGGGTGGAATTGGGACACAGTCAGAACTTCAGTAATGAACTACTAGCGGGTGGATGGTTAGTAGTATAATGTTGTCCCAGTTCATCTTTGGTGATTATTTGTAATCCAGGCAAGGCGTGGTAATAAGTCAGATGTAGGTGATCCTGTTCTAGTGTTATTCACACTAACCTCTGTAACATCCCCAGGTGAACCAGCAGATGTCAGGGCTGACTTTGAATGGTGCGGGTGGTCAGATGGCCTTTGGTCAACCTCAGTCAGCTATGGGCGGATGGGCTCCCGCCGGTTCTGGCCAGACTCTGAGCACACAGCTATGGAAGTGAGCCTTCATGCGGGTCGGTGGTTGGGCAGAGTAAAAGTCGAGGTTGCAGGATGTGCTTCTCCGTACCTCACTATGAACTGATGCCCATTTCAATCACAGACCAGCCTTCAGAACATGAAAATTGTATCTCTCTTTTTTTTCCTCTCTCTCCTTCTCCCTTTTCTGTCTCTCTTTCTCTCTATTGTGTGAGTGAATTGGGAGTCATACAGGATTACAGCCTGGCAGTTTCTGCCTGTCGTATGGTTTTTGATCATAACTTTTATTTTCCTTTTTTGGAAAAAATGACAAGGAAACAACAGTCCCATCATCAACATCGACATATCAGAAAAGCTGCAGGACCAGTTAAACAAGCTTTTATTGTATCACTGTATCATTATAAGATTATAGAACATTTAAATGAATAGTATTTAAAGGGAGAAGGGTATGACTATGAGGTCAGTTGATACTGCTCCCAGATGTACAGCGCTGTATAACCTTCTTTTAAAGTACTTGTGGTTCCCCTATAAAATTAAAGTGATAATAAATAATTTCCTTTTACGTGTGTTCTGTAAAACAGATGTCAGCTTTTTTTTTTTTTTTTAATGTCTCAAATTGGTGAAATGTAATTGCTGCAGGGACGCGCCCATTTTTATTTCTCACATTTGTCTAACATTTGATCTAGTTCTGCTGTGACCCTAAAAATACACACAGTGAACTTAATAATCTTCACAACATGTACCCTGGTAAACATCAACAATCGATGCATTCTTGTTAGCGGACTCGCACGAAGCACTTTTGCCTTGTACGTAGATGAAGCACGAGTCTCCCTCTTTAGAAATCCACTAGTCTGCATTCCTACAGTGCTTCATGATCGGGGGCCAAGCATTCCGGCCCAAAGTTCATAAAATCATGAACTAAACGGAAGTTCATGATTTTATGTATTTTTGTGACTTAGTCTTTACAATTTTAGGACACAGGTTACATTTATGAATTGTTTTCATGCAGGCAGTTGCTCACGAAGCGTTGGCTTTTCACACTTGGGTGGGGTTACTGATTACACTACATGCAAACTATTCCTGAGACCAACTGAACCACACCCAGAGCCACCCCTTCAAGCAGACCAGCTCACTGTGTGCAACAGTCACACGGGAAGAGAACATTGTAGCTGCCAAATACACATTTTTATCATCAAGATGGAATGAAAAATAGATGGTGGGTACTTTGCAAGCCTAGAAGAACCTAATACGAGGTGGTTACAATTCTGAACCAGTAATGCACACTTCCATCTTCTTATTGAAGCAACACTTATTGAATCCCTTTAGGGAGTTTCTTCAAACTTGGCACAATCAGTTTTCTCATGAGTTGCTATGACCACGAGTTTCTTGAACTCATGGTCACTGTGTCTTGATTACAATTTTTTTTTATTAATCATAATTCAATATTTCAAAATGATGACAAAATTTCCCACAAATGTCTAATTGGGTTAAGTAATTATATCCAAAAGGTCAAGTATTAGCTACAGCTTGACATCACATTGTTCTGCAAAAACATCTTACCTAACATTATCCAAAACCTGAAATTGGGAATAGAATAGAAGAAATTCACCATATTTCACATTTGAAGTCATGATACTACCTACCAGGGCACCAGTTAAATTCCTCGATCACATAAATAGTATGAATCAAGGTAGACACATGACTAAAATCTAATTTGACTGCTTAGTAGAGACATGTAGCCTCTGGTTGCTATTCTAGTTCCCAACATTGAGCGTATCTGACATTTAGCACCGCACAGCTCTCTAAAAGGCTTTGCTGCTGCTGTCCTCTAGATGACAGTGTTGAGACAGTGGAAAAGTTTACCTGGACAGAAGTATTTCATAGCGACTCGTGAAAAAAACGGATTTACGAACCAAACTACACTGCAACATAGTCTGGACCGAGAGTCCCTGTGGGCTGTGAGTAGGTCTGTGAACCAAAGGCGTTTTTCTGCTGTGAGTCACTCATCCTCTTGTAGAGCAGAGTGGAAGAGGTTCGCTTGACTGTGGTCACATTATTTCAGTAACTTGTTCTCTGTGCACTTCTAGCAGTGCCAAAACATTTTAGCCCTTCACTTGAGTTAGAAGCTTTTATTTAACAATAGAGCTCTGTATAGCAGCAGAATGAATCCAAACCAACACACAAAGCATCTTCAAGTAAGTCAAATTAGAGCCCGTCTGTTGAACTGTGATGGATGTGAATTTCAGCAACACAACACAGATGTGACTATGCCATGCTCAGTTATACTAAATGACTGTTATAAAGTTTAAATTAGGTCCATGAGAATAAGTCTGTCAGCGAAGAAGCAACTCCTTATTTACTAAAGTCTGGCCACAAGCACCTGGTGGCAGTATAACATTAATCTTTGTAATAGAAGGCGAAGTTATATGATAAGTCTGTTCCCCAAATCTCCTGTCTTAATATGATAAGCTGTGTGCTTACTATTCTGTGGATATAAGCACATGGTGTAATGTGTATTTACGTATTTGATTTTATTTATAGGGGATTTAACTCAGTAACTTGCTGAGTTTTCTCCCTTCCTAACATTGCTTGTGCAGTATTACATACAGTATATAAACTTTTTTATGTAGCTGGTGCAGTGAATGCCCTTTTGTTGAAGTTAATTGTGGGCCTTGCAGGAGCTGGAAAATCATAGTCAGACTATGTGTTTACAGCCAGTAGCAGTTTTGTAGGGAAAATATGCCTCAGTCTGCCTCAGAGTAGTTTTGATCAAGAGGTTTTTGTTTTTTTTCATCCGGCAGTTGCTCTGAGTTTTGTGTTTGTTAAATGGTATTTTAATTGTGTTCTTTTTCAGTACACAAGAAATGTCTTTTGTTTCTCCACCTATTGCATGCTAGGATATGCTCCTTTACACATCCACCCAGCTCATGGGAAACTTTTAAAAGTGGATGTGGTTTGAAAAAATCAGTTTTACAGTCATTGGAGAAAAATGCTACAGCTTCAAAGCTATTCTTTGGGATAAGCTCCCTCTTTCATAGTAGTAAACATTATTGTAAGCACAGCCTTGCCTAAATAGGTCCATACCGGTCTTCACACTGTGGCTTATCAAACCAGCTCTACCTGTTAAACAGCCACCATTCAGTTAAGTCGGAAGCATATGTGTCCCTGAAAGGTGTTCAGTGGTGAGAATGTACTGAAAGCGAATACTCTGCTTGCACAGGGGGATCAAAACATTTACAGAAGCTTGAAAAATAACATGTAGCTCATGCTTGGCAGGGCTTGAAAGTCCCTTGAATTTGTTTGGCCTTGTTCCGCTCTATCTCTCAACTGTTTCTGTGCCCTGCTGCAACTCCAACCCAGTTTGAAAACTTTCACAGTAAGGTCTGATGCCATAACGGGTTTGAGACCTTTAGCAAAGAGGTTAGGCATTCCTCTCAGCTTGTGTGGCAAACTGTACAATGCTCCAGAATAGAGTCCGCCATCCGAGTGAAGAATGTTCTGCCTTTCAGCAGCCCCTTAATGGACTTTTTGACCCTGAACCATTAACAGTGCTGCCGATTAGTACATCAGGCTGTTTCAGACATCCTTAATACTTAACCAAACATTTTTCTGCTTAATGTAGTTTAGTTAAATTCCACATTGATATTAAGCAGGCCTAGTGAAGTGTTGAATAAACTCTGCATTCTTAATATAATCTTTTGTTATCAATTGGGTAAAGAAGTAGTTTTAAAAGGGTACTACGTGTATGCTAAATGCCTGCTAGCAGCCAGCTAACTTAGCTAAGCACAAAGACTGGAAACTGCTAGCCTGCCAGTCAGGAAGAAAGCAAAGTGTTTTCTCCAGTGTGATGAATTGCTGTTGACTGTGGAATTTGAAAACTGTGCCAATAGATAAGCTGTTATTAAAACAAATTATGACTACAACTAAAGGATACTGTTGCAATATATGTTAAATATTATATGCAAGGCATTGTGTGAAGGTTTCTTGTAGGGTGTAAGACACTAATCATGATAACGCTGTTCTACCTTCTAACTGATGTATGGTGAAGGGTAGGTTACCCCCTGGATGGGGGACATCTGACTATGAAGCCAAGAGGCACTTCATGCTCATACTTTGACTTGTTACTCGTGAAGTAGGCCTGCACTAACACACACCTTACTTTAACATCCTTTTTTTGTTTTTTATTCTAATGGGGACCAATATGGACTTCTTTTTAAAGGCAAAATAGTATTCCCCTTGTAGCAAGTAGAAAACATGTGGGTTTAAGATGCTTCCAAATTGTCTTCACTTTTCCCTTGAATTAACTTGAATGTTCCTCTTTTATATACAGTCTGTGATTCAGCGGATGGCAAATTTCACTTAACCATGGGACTCAGTAAGGTAACAAATATATCCCCCCTAAAAACTGTGATGCCATTTTCTGTCTAAGTTAAATATTATACTAGATAAGTTGTTAAAACAAGTGGTGAACACTGCCAGAGATTAGTTGCAGGGGATGAAGCCACTGTATGATGTGGAAAAGTTTCTTTCACACAAAGACCAAAACCACTAAAGTATTCAGCCGATGCTGACTTTGACGATCAGCTCATCATTAGTTTGATTGAGCAGAATTTTCGTTATATGCCAAGTGTCTTCCTCTTTCACTCTACAAGCCCCAGGCTAGCCTTGAATGGCAAGCAGCCACAACAGCGGGAGAATACAGAAATCCCGGTTTGCAACTTGGCAGTGCTTTTTATGGGATTCCTTTATGTAGCCACGTGCAGACAGTTATTAACCTGTTCATGCTGCACATTACATGACAGCTATTTATTGTAACATTCATTATAAGGTGAGGCTCCTCTACAAATTAAACCAAATTGTTTAAACACTTCCTCTTCCAGTTATGTGGGAAAGTCAGTGGTTTATAAATCATTCATAAAATCGCAGTAAGAATACACAATGTTTGGTCCTCTGTTATAAAGTAATTGATTGTAAAGATTTAAGTCAATGTCATGGGCCACTTGACCCAGATTATGGAGGAAACTTCTATAGACTGAGGGCGATTAAAGTTTTTGCAATTCAGCCAACAATGGAGATCTTCATTACTGTCTTCAAATAGTTGACTAGCATGGCCTTTTATTTCCATGGTCTGCGTTAAATGTGTATATAAGTCTGACTGTTTTGCACTGTGGGAAGAAGCCAGATCACCTGGAGTGAACCCATGTAGGCTCAGAGAAAGCATGAAAACTCGACACTGAAAGGCTCCAGCAAGCTGGTGGATTCAAACCTATGACTCCTTGCTTTGAGGCAATAGTGCAAACCACCTGTACTGGTGATATAACGTGTTAATAATAATAATGTACATATACTGCTCAAAAATTAAAGAAAACCTTTTTAGTCAGAGTATAGAATCAACTCAGTTAAACTTCTGGAATATTGAACTGGTCAGTTAAGTAGCAGAGTGGGTTGTTAACCATGAGGCGATACAGCCTGTAGGATGGCACATCCATACGTGCCATTTCCAAAAAGTTTGCTGTCTCCCAGCACAGTTTCAAGATTAAGAAGGAAATTCCAGGAGACAGGCAGTTACTCTAGAAGACCTGGATAGAGACGCAGAAGTTCCTTAACCCATCAGCAAGACAGTGCAAAGAGGAACAGGATGAGCACTGCCACAACCATACAAAATGACCTGCAGTCAGAGACCATTGTTTGGTCTGTTACCAGAATTGGCAGGTCCATCACTGGCTCTCTGTGCTTTTCATTGATGACAGCAGGTTCACCCTGAGCACATGATGCATTAACAGGTCAGGAGAAGTTGTAGAGAATGCTATGCTGCTTACAACATAGTTAGCTGGTTTGGTGATGGGTCAGTGGGTCAGAGCTCTATGGGCTAGAGAACAGCCCCCTGACTGCCATTAGGGATCAGGATAAAATCCTTGGACCCATTGACGCGACAGTGCACAACAATGCCCGACCTCATGTGGCGAGAGTATGCAGGCAGGAGATTTCCTAGGTCACCATCCGTCGACTCATTAGGAGCACCGACTTTGTCAGGCACGCATATAAGCACATGGGGGCCATACAAACTACAGTGTACCGTTGCAACAATGAAATTCTGGCAAAATGGACTATCCCGCTGCGTCATTTTTTTCACTTTGAATCTTTGAATTCAGCCCTCTGTAGATTGATCATTTTCATGTGCATTAAATGACGTGGCATCCTCTTACCCAGTCCATGTCCATATAGATATCCAGCATGTTTTTTTTCCCAGTGAGACATAATTTTTGAGCAGTATAAAGAATGTGTCTAGCCACCATGACATTTTGTAGCCTTGAACTGACATTGAGCAACTTGTTATTCATAGCCACACCCTAAAGGATACAGTGCCTCATGTTTTACTCTTACTAGTTTCATAATTTACAAAAGCGTACCATGCTGCATTAGATAGTGACTAAGATCCTAAACTCTTCAGGAAAGTTTTTACTAAGGCGATAGCGCAGTGGTGCAATGGTTAGCACAGTCACCTCACAGCAAAAAGGTCCTGGGTTTGAATCCAGCAGCCAGTTGGGGCTTGTCTTTATTGATCTGTATGTTGTCCCTGTGCCTGCGTAGGTTATTTCCGGATACTTGACCTTTTTCTCACAGTCCACAAACATGTCTGTTAGGTTAATTTGTGATTCTAAATTGGCTGTAGGTGTGAATGATTGTCTACCTGCCCTGGACTGGGGATAGACTGGTGCTGTACTCTACCTGTTGCCGTATGACAGCTGGGATAGGCTCCATCAGTCTGAACTGGGTAAGCAGTGAAGACCATAAATTCATCAGGAAAGTTTTTAAAGAGTTTATAGATCAAATGAGCAGTAGGGGCATTATTTCACAGACTCCAGTGACTTTATTTTGCAACCGGAGGAGTCCCCCTCTTTCCGGTCAATAGAAAGAATGCAGGTTCAAAGCACTTAAGCATGGGCTTCAAATTTCAGACCCAGATTAATCTTTTTGATGCATTTCAGTGTTCACAAATGCTTTCAAGGGTATCAGCAGTATACTGTCATTTTAAGCAGTAATAGATGCAAAGGCTGACATGCCCTAAGGTAACATATGTAATGTAATGGTGTAATATATTTTAATTGGAGATTAGAAATTTTGGATTATTATTAGAACATGTGCATGTTAGGACACTTTGTATTGTCTCAGTCTGAGACTCTTCAGAAGGTATTTGCTGCTGGGCCCTCTGACACAGATTTTTGATAATGCACTACAAATATAAAAGTTGCTTGATCAAAAAAGGAAAGCATCATAGCACATTTTAATCACTGAAAAAAAAAACCCCAAATTGTCAGTCAGTTGCTTTCCAGAGTTTTCCAAACATGGGTCCAGTGGGTTAGCAATAATCTGAGTAAAATAGTCTGAAGTTGGTTCAACGTGTTTTTATGACCTCTGCTTTGAATTTTTATCTTTATAACAGTGTGGACAGACTCTGATGTGCAACAAAAATGGGTCCAAATATGGGTGAGTGATTCCCCTTAGAGAGGGGTAGAAGTTGCAATTTAATCCTCCTCTCTTCTTGCCAACAAGCATTACACCATCACTTGAGAATTCCCTCTAATTTCAGGGGTTGTGACTTAACACACACCAAATAGGCAGAAATCTTGTCTCTCTTTCTTTCTTTCGCACAAAACATACAATAAGCTAGCAACAACCCCACCCTTAACAGTTTTTCATCATGACAACCCACACTGGTCATTTGGCTTCCCTCAGACTTCATAAAAGGGGGCAGAGTTCAGTACTGATAGCACAATGTTTGCACAATGACTCTCTTTGTTCAGTTAAAGGCTGTTTGTATTTCCACTCTGTGTTTCTGTCCTGGCCGGTGTGTGTTCTTGTTTCCAGGTGACAGTAGTTACACAGACTTCATATAAAACTTTTGAAAACCCATATGGGGCAAGGATTAGTCAACCATTTGGGTGTGTCTTTCTCTCTCTGAGTAGGACTTGGGGTCATTTGGTTCATTTGGTCACATAACTTGCACTTCCTTTAGAGTTTCTTGTCCTGTTTGAATTTTTCGAACATCAAGTTTGCCATAGATTTCTGCCCGGCATCTCCTCTAAGTCCTAATTCTTTCCACACTGGAGCTGTTAACCATTGTTCACCCTTTCCTGACAGCAGTGCTATTACGTAACACAGATTTCCACAAGCCCATATCCCACCTCCCAGAATTTATCGGTTGCCATTGCAACTGCATAAACAGAGCAATGTTATGGAGGGGGAAAAATGTGTACTCTGAGTATGTTCTGAAGGATCAGTAAAGTCACAAAACAACACAACTCTTATATTCACTGGCAGATTTATTTTTCAGAGACATGACACACACAAACACACACAGTACATCAGGAATTTCGTCCTCTGATTTGCAAACTTGGATTGTGAACTCTTAAACAGGTTTTTTCAACATTTTTCAGTACAGTTTCCTCTCATTTAATAGCTTTCATTTGTGGGCGTATGCGTGTATGAGTGCATGTGTGTCTAAGAACAGCTTGTCCTGCCAGCTGGAGCTCCTAGCTGGAAGTGCGCACAGTGGTGGTTGTGACTGTGGTACTGGAGCCCCCTGTTAAAAAGAAGAAAAAAATTTAATGCCGTGCTTCTAGCTTTTATTACAGTAACTCGTCAAGTCAAGTCAAGTAATGGTATTTGTTAAAGAAGACATCACTTACCTGTACTAATTGGTCTAAAATTGAGAAAAGAAGTATGGAGCAAGAAATGGGTGCATTTTCATGTGAAGAGTCTCAAAAGGACATTCACCTGTGTCTATCTGGACTCTTCTGATTCCAACAGGCTCCTGTAGGTTGCAATTTCCTGCTCCAGCCTTGACTTGATATCCAGCAGCATCTTGTAGTCCTGGCCCTGTTGCTCAATGCTGGCACGAACGTTGGCTAGCTCTCCTTCAAGCATGTTGATTTGGTTCTGGAAGCTGGCAAGCATGGCACTGTAGCGAGCCTCTGTCTCTGCTAACGTGCTCTCCAGAGCCCCTTTCTGTTAAAGTGGGAGGAAAAGCAGAATTAGGGCACACAAGTAGTGACACCTACATGATGTTATCTATACAATTGCAAACAATTCAGTGTGTTAGGTATATTTGTTCTTAGGTATATATGTTTTTGTATACTGTTTTATCTCACTTTATGAAAGTATAAAAGGCAAATGCATTTGAGACCATGTGTCTTTTTCTCCCCACAATTGCTGTGTGCAGGGTGCGATTGTTGCAGGGAATGTTCAGTGACTAACTCCAGCTGAGCACAGATAATCCATGGGAGTACAGCTTCTGAGCCCTCCAGTTCAGCATTCCTTCAGCTTTCTCTAAACTCTTTTATGTCTCCCAGAATCTGGACAGATGTCTGTGAAATGTTTTCCTGACCATGAGGCCCTCCCTCCTTCCTTCATTGCTCCAATCATTCTTATCTCGCTCACTCTCTCTCTCTCCTTCTTCATTCTTGCAATAAAACCTTCCTTTCCTCCCCTCCCCTCTACTCCACACCCTCTGTCATCGTCCCTTTCTCTATTTCTTTTAGACAAGACAGCAATGTGGGGATTTTGATCATATAAGGCAATATCAGTGAGATCTGAACAGATGGTTTTGGGTTTCATGTTTTTCTTACCATACTAAGCTGAGACTGCAGCTCAATCTCCAGGCCCTGCAGTGTGCGCCGTAGGTCACTGATCTCTGTCTTGGACGTCTGGATTGTCTCTGTGTGGATGGTTATCTCTTTTGTCAGGGTTGCCGACTAAAGCAGGAAATAAAGACAAAGTTAGATGTCTTGGTAGTTACTCATCTTGGCTTCACAGATTGTGTTTAATTACAGGATAGACTGCTGCAGGCCTAAACCCAGTCATTTGCAATGTGTGGGATATAATGACTTTGTTTATGTGAAAATCTTTTTACCTTGTCATTAAACCAGGCTTCCTGATCGCGACGGTGTTTATCAGTAATTGCTTCATACTGTGCACGGATCTCCTCCAGAACTTTGTTCAGGTCTTGCTGAGGTGCGGCATCTACCTCCACGTTGACATTGCCTGTAAGCTGAGAACGCAGTGCTGCCAGCTCCTGAACAAACATGGGGAAAAAAGAAGGATTTAGATCTGTTTGAGTGTTTGAATTTAATTCAGCTCTCTTTTTTTTTACATCTATCACTGTATATATAACTGATGGCTTGTAAATTCAGGAAATCTATAAATCACCTCTGCGTGATTCTTCTTGAGGTAGGCCAGCTCATCTTGCAGGCCTTCGATCTGCATCTCCAGGTCAGCCTTTGTCAGGGTGGTCTGGTCGAGCAGGCGGCGGAGGTTGGCAATGTCAGCCTCAACTGACTGGCGCATCATCAGCTCATGCTCATATCTAATCATTTTTTAAGAGTAGAGTACTGATATGAGACAACAGCCACTTTAAGCCTTTGTGTTTGATCTTACAAGGACAGTCAGTCCACAAAAGTATGAAAGTTCTTGCTTACTTGGTCTTGAAGTCATCAGCAGCCAGTTTGGAGTTATCAATCTGGAGCAGGATGTTGGCATTTTCCATTGTGGCAGCATGGATCTTAAGAGAAGAACATCATCATACATTAGTTAGCTTAGGCTGGTTTTGATTTTGATCTGTTGCCAACTTTGCATACTTATGTTAACTGTTAACATGCAGTTCCTCTGTGCTGCAACACCGTCTGAAGTGTTGCATCTAAACTAAATGATCACACACAGTGTCACTCAAAATGTGTCAGTTTTCTTTGTTTAATTTGAGATTTGGCAATTAATACATATTTGTTCATTGTCCACTAAAACACCAAGTATTCAGTAGCACAATAGATTATGCAGTCTTTCATTATGCCTTGATTTTTAAAATGCTTCCTTGTTAACCATTTACAGCACAACAGATATTTGAATTTTCTGGTATTTAAGCAGTTAAGCTGGTACACACATACCTTGTCCCTCAGGCCGTTGATGATGTCCCAGTATTTGCTGTAGTCCTTCTCAGCTGCTGGTCCCTTCTTCTCATAGTACTCTCTGATCTGTTTCTCCAGCTTGGCGTTGGCTGCCTCCAGAGAGCGGACCTTCTCCAGGTAGGAGGCCAGACGATCATTCAGGTTCTGCATGGTGGCCTTCTCGTTCAGGCGCACTGTTCCCTGGTCCAGGGCGCTTGACAGGTCAAAGCCACCGCCACCCATGCCCAGGCCGCCACCCATGCCCAGGCCACCACCCATCCCCATGCCGCCTGATGAGGACACAAAACGTGCACTGGAAGCAGAGATGCGAGGTGCTGATCTGAGGCTGAAACCCGACACACTGTGGGCCTTCTGGGGAGCAGCACTTGATGTGTAAGTGCGGGTTTGTCTGATGATAGACATGATGGCTGTCTGCTGGTCAAGAGAGGACACTAAAAAGAAAGAACCGTTACACAGCTGTAGACTGCGGCAGGACTCTAGGGTTTGATGGAGAGAGGCAGGCTGTTGATATAGTGCTGGTGTGGGGCGGGCCTGGATGGGAGGAGCAAGGTGGAGAACTGGGCAGGGAGTTTTCTGTTACAGCTTTAAAGCGACATTTGTTTTCTGTTAAGGACCAGGGTTTGGTTTCTGTACACCCCTGTGAGGGAACTCTTATGGA